>WSXT02197229.1:0-19104 GCA_011762715.2 Neuroterus valhalla
ACTTATGGGGGTGATATTTGAAAAGTAATATTTTATTCACATTCTGTGACCAATTGTGAAGAGAAATGGTGAATTTCAAACTCGATTCATCTTATATTGAGATTTCTGAATTAAATCAACAAAAACGTCTTTTTTCTCATGAGAAATACGTGTTAAACTTCACGGGGCTCGCGGTACCTCTAAATATTTTTTTTTTGAACAAGAAAAATGCATTTATTCTTTTGGGGATTCGAACGAATTTCCGGGCGTTTTGCATAAAAATTCGAAAAAAAATTTTTTTGGACCTCCCTACTGTTCATAGAAACAATGTGAGTCATATACCTCGCCCTTTCCCAAAGTCTCGTGGGGACAGGGAGGCACAAAAATACAGTTCATTTACCTTAATTCGATTTAACTCGATTTAATTTTATTCTATTCTGCTGCGTTTTTCTATATTCCATTCTATCCCGTTCTATTCCATTCGATCCCATTCTTTTCTATTCTATTCAATGCTATTATATGATATTATATTATATCCTATTCTTTTTTATTCTATCGTAATCTAATATGTTATATCTCACTATATTCTATTGTATTTTATTCTGTTCCATTACATTCTATTTCATTGTACTCTATTCCATTCTATTAGATGCTATTCTATCCTATTCTATTGTATTCTTTTCTGTGCTATTCTATCCAATTTCATTCTAATCATTCCTACTTCATTATATTCTATCTACTATTTTCTAATATGTATTAAATTGTTCATTCCTATTTAAATATCTCCTATTAAATTCAATTCTATTACTTCCTCTCCCACTTGATTCTTTTCATTCTTTTTTCATTTATTTCTTTCCTATTTTATTCTATTCCATGCTATTCGATTCTATTCCGTCTCATTCCGCCTAATCTCAATTCCTCTCATTTCCATCTATTCTTTATGTACTATTCCCATCTTTTCCATTCAATCTTATTCTAGGTTGCCCCATTCTATCCCATAATAATGCACCCCTTGCCATCAAATTCTGTTTCATTCCTTTCCTATTCTATTCCTTTATATTTCATTCCGATTCTTTCCTTCCATATGCCCTTTATTAATTACATATTATACTCTATTCAATTTCATTCCATTCTACTCCCTCCCATTCTATTCTATTAAATCATATTCAATTCCTTCCAATACTATTCTATTCTATTATGTTCTATTCCTGTTTCATTCGGTTCCCGTTCCTCCCATCCCATTCTATCCCATTCTATTTTATTTCATTTTATTCCCTAATATTCTGAGCTATTCTATTCAATTCTATTCAATTCTATTCTTTCTCTCTCTCTCCCTCTCCCTCTTCACCCCCTCCCCACTCTTCTATTCCATTGTATTCTTTTTCATTATATTCTTTTCTGTTCCTTTTTTGTTATATCCCATTGTATGTGGTGGATTTAAATATTAATATGAAGAGAAAAATTGGGCTCAGGAAATTTAGTGGAAATCATGGGAAGGATTTTCAGGAAGAAAAAATAAGGACACTATGTGAAGGTGATGGGGAAATCAGGGATAGGAAAGTGCGGGGGAATCACTTTGGAGTGGATTTGAATATTAGGATGCATAGAAAAATTGGGCACAGAAAAGTTACTGGAGAAAATGGGAAGGATGTTGAGGAAGAAAAGTAAGAAGGACATAATGAGGAAATGAGGAGAACCCAGGGAGAGGAAAATGGAGGGAAAATTTTATGTGGTGGATTTGAAGATTAAGACGCGAAGAAAAAATGGGCACAGAAAATTAGGTGGGAATCTTGGGAAGAATGTTAAGGATGAAAAAATAAGAAGGACATGATGTGAAAATGAGGGGGAACGCAGGGATAGGGAAATGCAGGGGAATCCTATGGAGTGGATTCGAAGATTAAGATCGAAAGAAAGATTGTGCTCAGAAAATTTAGTGGAAATCATAGGAAGGATGTTGAGGAAGAAGAAATAAGGACATAATGTGAAAGTGATGGGCAAATCAGGGATAGGGAAGTGCAGGGGAAATAGTATGTGGTGAATTTGACTATTAAGACGCAAAGAAAAATTGGGCACAGAAAAGTTACTAGAGATCATAGGGAGGATGTTGAGGATGAAAAAGTAAGAAGGATATAATGAAGAAATGAGGGGAATCCAGGGATAGGAAAGAGTAGGGGAAATTGCATGAGGTGAATTTGAAGATTAGGACGCAAAGAAAAATCGGGCACAGAAAGGTTGGTAGGAATCAGGGGAAGGATGTTGAGGAAAGAAAAGTACGGAGGACATAATGTGGAAATGAGGGAAAATGCAGGGATAGGAAAGTGCAGGGAAAATTATATGTGGTGGATTTGAATATTCAGACACAAAGAAAAATTGGACACAGAAAATTTAGCGGAAATCATGGGAAGGATGTTGATGAAGAAAAATAAGCAGGACATAATATGGAAATGAGGGGAAATGCAGGGATAGGAAAACACTGGGAAAATTGTATGTGGTGGATTTGAATATTCAGACGCAAAGGAAAATTGGACATAGAAAATTTAGTGGAAATCATAGGAAGGATTTTGAGGAAGAAGAAATAAGGACATAATGTGAAAGTGATGGACAAATCGGGGATAGGGGAGTGCAAGGGGAATTCTATGGAGTGGATTCAAAGATTAAGATGCAAAAAAAAAATTGGGCACAGAAAAGTTAGTTGAAATCATGGGAAGAATGTTGAGGGAGAAAAAGAAAGAAGGACGTAATGTGAAAATGAGAAGGAAATCAGGGGAAAGAAAATTGGAAAAAGGGGTGTAAGGGAAAGTTATAGATGCGGAAGTGAGAGGAATCAAGTGAAGAGAGGATGAGGGTATAGCTGAAGGTGTGAGGGTTTTCTATGGATGTGGAAATGAGAGAAATCAAATGAAGCGGGAATAAGGGTATAGCTGGAGGAGGGGGATGAAAGTAGTAGAGGGACGAATCGGGGTTCGGAAAGTGAGAAAAAAAACCGGTAGAGGGAAAATTAGGAGTTAGTAAAGGGTTTCTTGATTATTTTGCGATGCTAGATCTGACTCTTTCTAGAATATCCTGTCATATTCTAGATAGTTATCAATTTTTTTTCTTGAATCTTGCAATATTCCAGTAACGTCTGGAGTATTATTAAATTTTCGAACATATTCTAGATTATTCAGGATTGTGCTGGAATCCAAATTTGAATTACGATTTAAATTAGAATATGGATTAAAATTTTTGAATGATTTAAAATGGTGTATGACGTTCAAGATTGTACCATAGAAAATTGATTGTTTCCTGCGGTTGTTGTGGTGTGAAATAATGAAGAGTATATAATGATTGATAATTGTTATTGATTGTAGCCAATTTATTAGTTCGTTGAGCTCTATGGAATGGGCTTTCATCCTGGCGTGAGGATGAAACAGTATGAGTAATTAGTACTCTCGATATTAATTAGTTATAAAAATACAATACATGAGTCGTGATGAAGGATGGGAATTCCCTAATAATAAAAAAACAACTTGAATTCAAGTAGAACCATGAGGAACAAAGAATAAATGATAATATCCTCGAATTTCCCTAAAAAAAAATTTCGAAACAAAGAACCTTTGGAAGTTAATATTTTCTTTATTTTGAATAACTTTTTAATTGTAGGGATTTGAGAATCTGAAATTACCGACAATTTTCAATCTGAACAATTTCCTCATTTTTCGGATTGATAGCAATTTTCTGATCCAGGAAATCTCCTCTTCAGGACATTTTCCGGAAATTTTCTTATTGGAATATGTCTGTTCCCAGGAATTCTGCATTAATTTTTCTCGAAACAAATATGAAGTCCAATCAATTTGGAAACAAATAAGATTTGAGATGATTAATAAAGAGCGAAGTATAGGTCATGAAATGCTTGAATTTTTCTTTGAGGAAATTCGACTAGTAAGACCTTCGATGATAAATATTTTCTTTTCCAAGAAACAATATTGGCACTTCCTCAACAAATAATGGGAATGAGAAAATGATTTGAATACACTGAAGGTGGTCTGAGAAGACTTTATTTATTTTCCTCCAACGTGACCCCTTCGAAGTATTCCCTTCGTTGTCATAATGACCCCTGCGTTATTCCAGAATTCTAAAAAAAATATATGGGGGTCCCTCGGTTGGTTTCATTTTTTCAGATTTAATTTTTATTCCATACCGAGAATCTCTGTTCATGTATTTTTACTTTGGAATCCGTGCAGAATATTGTTTCTAAGTGTTTGAATGAAAAGAGTTCATTGCGTGCCTATAAGATTATAAAGATTTGTCGGGAGAGATTGTTTGAATAGAACTGAAAAACATACATGCGCGCTATGCACGCGATTTTTTCCCTTGCAAGTTTTTTAGATCAAAATATAAAATTATCATTGATAAAAATTTTTCGTATTTTATAATATCTATCATCTATAATAAAAATGAAGGGGAAAATATCAAGGAATAACATAACCTGAAATTGGTAATTGAGAATAATAATTAGATAATAATAATTAAATTGAGAATAATCTCGAAGTCAAATTATTTCCGTTGAACATAACAAAATTTTTTCGAACACCTGAATTTGATCATTTTTAGGAAGAATCGTTTAATTTGATTTAAAAACACCCACCAGTTTATTTAGTATTTCTGCCGAAGTCTAATGATGTTTTGTGAAAAATTTTTATTTTAAAGGAGAAGAACTAAAATAACCTCCAATATGTCGAAAATGAAGGATCTCTATGGGAGTCTATATCGATAGTTATACAAAAAAACGTCAGTTTAACCTAAAATAGTTGTAGAAACTAACTACATGTAAGAAGTTTCCAAAACTTCGAAATCTTCTGAATTTAATTCTGGAACATATTGGAAGAAGGTTCTAGTTTCTGACAAAAAACACAAACATAACCTAAAATCTGAAAGAAATTCTGCATCTGAATCTATAATGTTTGTACGCTTTAGAATACCAACTCTCGTGAGAAAACGCAAATTTCGTTACCTTGAAGTCTTAGGAAATTATGATTTTTTCATATTGTATAATAACTTTGGTATAAAGTTACCAATTTCTAACAGCAACATCCAAATATCATCCAAAATTTTTTTTTAAATCCTCAATGTGTCTGGAGTTACAATCGTTCTTCTCTTAACATTTGTAAAAAAACAACCTTGAACTGATAAAAGTTGTGCATTCCCTTCTGATTATTTTTTTTTTGTTGAAAGTTTCAAATATCGAGCCTAGACGGAAAACACCAAAATATAATAAAAAATAATCGAATTATTCGAAGTATTGTTTAAACTATGACGATTTTATGAAAAGAACTTTAATTCTCGATAAGGAATACAAGTATTACCTTGAATTGCTTCAAAATTTTCGTTCTTAGTTATTCTTTTTGATATTCCTGCCACAGCAACTCCTTCAGTCTAAAATTCTTAAGAAATGAAATGTTATTTTAACACAACCTCAAACTGTTCCAAAATTCCATGTCTCATATGGAATCTTTTCCGATTATTCCATTGATATGCGCCAGTTCAACTATTATCATATCGGAAATTGTTATAGAATTCTAAATCGTCTCTATAACCTACAATGATTTTCCTTTTAAATACAAATTTTTATTGTAAAACAGAACCCGAAACTTTTGAGAGTTGTCAATTACCTTCCAAACATGCCATGCATCCGGGAATCGTTAGAAGATTCTGCATCATTTTAAACTATAATAATTTTTTATTAAAAACTCTAATTTCTAACGATAAACACTAGCATAACCTCAAACTGCTTCGGCATTGTAGATCTAATTTAAATATTATTCTTATTTGAATCTCATTCTCATTGTGTATTGATATTTTCGTCAGAAGCCCCTAGCTCAACCTTAAATCAAAGGGAAGAATCATATTCTATTTGACGATAATGAATGTTAAGAAAAATAAATACTGGTTTCAGGTGTAGAGCGTCAACATTTTCTCAAATTGTTGCGAGATTCTTGTTGATCATCTTCAAAACACCAACATAACCTCGAATAGTTTTACGTCCTAGGGCTTTCCAGTCGTTCCAATTATCAATTCATCGAAATTTCCTAACTTTAGGAATTTCTCATATCAATTATTTTATTTTTTAGGATTTTCTATTCTTTTCACTTTCAATTAGCGAAATTTCTTATGTGGGATTTTTTATTCTGCAGAACAATTCAGTGCCTAGGTTTCATTTTTGGGGATTTTTTAGTTTTACTAATTCCGAGTCAGCGGGAGTATCAAAATTAAGGGGATTTCCTTTTTAAAATGTCTTCCTTTACGTGAAATTTCGGGTTTGAGAATCTATTTTCCAAAATTTTTAAGTCGTTTCTGGAGAATAATGATTGACAAATCTTACATTGCTATTCTTCCAAATATTTTTGAAAATATCTTGCGAATATTAGAAAGTTATCCTGTCAGTTTTTTGACACCTCCACCATTTTAGGAGGCTGTGAAATTTTTTCCCTGAAATGTTTTTTTTTCAATTTGCTCGTAAACTCCAGCCTATGACCTTGAGAAGATGAAGGAACAATTTAAATTTACTCTTTTTATTGAATCCAAAAAATATGTCGCATATCCTTTCTGAAATTTCTTATTTATAAATCTGTACATTTTTTCGTATCTTTTCTCTGATAAATCGAGACCAGTCTCGTGAAAAAAAAATAATCCAAGGTCTGAGAGTACTAGGAGTGATTAATTTTTCCCATGAAATTGAGGAGGTTCCGTGACAGAAAATTTATTTCGCAAGTTCATGAACCCTTGTTTCCGCTCTCTTCTTCAGCAATATGAAGAGCGGAGGACTGGAAAAAAAACAACGAGATCGAGAGGGCTGAAAAAAGGTGAAACGAGAAGATGAAAAGCTCCGAATCCAGGAATTAGTCTGAAATTCAATACCTTCTGGATTGAAAATTTTCCTATAAAATCCCTTCTACTTCAAATTGTTTCGATGGAAAAGGAACGTATCAGATTTTCTGTATCTAAAAAATAATGGATTCATTTCCAATCTGTAAGGTATTTATAGTATTTTATTGAGAATCAAAAAATTACAGTTATAAAAATTAGTCAACTTCCTTTTTATGAAACATTGTTCACTGTCAAATGAATGTTCCTTTTTCCATTATTCACGAAGTCTTCTTCTGGGATCATATAATTTTCCAGAATATTCTAGAAATTCGCAAAAAGATAGAAAAGAATCGGAAACGATTTGTTATCACAAAAAATTATGTGCAGTGATAAAAAGCGATATTTAATGGAAGAAATGTATAGAAATGAATATGGTCTTGCAGAAAAATATGAAAAAGGATATTCAATCAAGGAGAATTACAGAGAAGAATAAATCATTTGAGAATAGTAAAGCAAGAAACAACGCGGTAGGAATGTAAAGAAGAGGATTTGTGAAGATAGAAATGTACAAAAATGAATAAGTAATGGTGGAAAAATATAGAAAAGGACATTCAATTTTGGGAAAGTATAGAGGGGATAAAAAAGGATAGGAAAACATAAGGAACGGCATGAGAATATTGAAGAGTAAAAAAAAAGATTTGCAAGCATTTAAACTCATAGAAAAGGATATAAAATTATAAGAAAGTCAAGAGAAGGAATGGAATTATGGAAAAGTTCAGAAAAATATATATTATCATAAGATAGTATAGAGAAGGGTATAATTATAAGAATGTACATAAATGGGAATGCAATTATTGAAACGTAGAAAAAAGCATAAATCTCATGTTAGAAATTGAGAAAAGTATAAGAATGAATATGTTATTGTAGGAAAATATAGAAGAAGATATGAAATTTCGAAGTGGAAAAGAGGAAGATATGAAATTATGAAGGAATATAGATAAGAATCTTGGACCATCGAAAAGTATAAAAAAGGATATGAAATCAGGGAAAACTTCAGAACAGAAAATTAAATAATGGAAAAATAAAGAAAATGAAATGAAACTAGGAAAAACTAAAGGAAAGAAAACAAAATAATGGGAAAGTAATAGAAAGAATATTGAATTATGTAAAGGTGGAAAAAAGGATATGCAATAATTGAAACGTATAAAAATTATGGAAAATCATGGAAAAGTAGATCAAAAGGAAATGAAGTTCTGGAAGAGTTCAGAAAAGTATACGTTATTATGAGAAAGTACAGAAAAGGATATATGATAGTAGAAAAGTATAGAGAAGGATATGGGATTATGTGAAAGTTAGGAAATGTATTATACGAAATGATAGAAAAGTGAAGAAAAAAATGCAATGATTAAAACCTATAGAAGAGGATAATGTTACTATATGAAAGTACAGAAAATAATATGTAATAGTTAAAATATGAATATAGAAAAGGATATAAAATTAGGGTGTGGAAAAGAGTAGAATATGAAATCATAAAGATATATAGATTACAATATGGGATTATGGAAGATCATAGACAAGAATATAAAATTATGGAAAAGGAAATTGAATTATTGAAATGTTTGGGAAAAAATATATCTTCATCAGAAAGTATGGAAAAGGATATATAATTAGGAAACGTACAAAAGGGATACGCAATTACTGAAACGTAGAAAAGAGCATTAATCTTATGTTAGAAATATAGAAAATTATTTGTTATGATAGAAAAGTATAGGAATGAATATGTTATTGCAGTAATATATAGAAAAGGATATGAAATTATATGGAGGAATATAGATAAGACTGTTGGACCATTGAAAAGTATAAAAAAGGATATGAAATCAGGGAAAACTTTAGAACTGAAAATGAAATAATGGGAAAGTAATGGAAAGAAGATTGAATTATGTAAAAGTGGAGAGAAGGATATGAAATAATTGAAACGTATAAAAAATGATGGAAAGTTATGGAAAAGTAGATTAAAAGGAAATGAAATTCTGGAAGAGTTCAGAAAAGTATACGTAATTATGAGAAGGTACAGAAAAGGATCTGCAGTTATTGAAACGGTTATAAAAGGCAAATATTTCATGATATAAAAATGAAGAAAAGAATATATCATAATAAGAAAGTATGGAAAAAGATATATGATAGTAGAAAAGTATAGAAAAGGATATGGGATTAGGTGAAAGTTTGGAGATGTATTATACGAAATAATAGAAAAAAGAAGAAAAAAAATGCAATGATTGAAACCTATAGAGAAGGATACAAAATTAGGGTGTGAAAAAGAGTAAAATATGAAATCATAAAGGAATGTAGATAACAATTTGGAATTATGCAAGATCATAGACCATAATATAAAATGATGGGAAAGTATGGAGAAGAAAATGGAAGAATCGAAATGTTTAGAAAAAGATATATCTTTATCAGAAAGTATAGGAAAGGATATATGATTAGGGGAAGTACAAAAAAGGATATGCAATTATTGGAACGTAGAGAAAAGGCACACATTATATAATAAAGAAATATAGGAAAGATCTATCATCATGAAAAACTATAGAAAAAGATATGGAATCATAGAAGGGCATAGAAAAGCATATGAAATTGTGGAAAAGTATAGAAAAGGAAACGAAATTATGGATAAGTTTAGTGAAGGATATACCCCCATCACAAGTGAGGAAAAGGCATATATTTTATGATATAAAAATAGAGAAAATGATATATCCTAATAGGAAAGTATGATAAAAGAGTGTAGAAAAGAATATCAAATTATGGAAATGTATAAAAATTGTGGAAATGTTCTTGGAAGGTTATATCATAATTGAAAAGTATTAGAAGGATATGTGATTGCATAAAAAAATATAAAGAAGTTTAAAATCATGGAAAAGTATAGAAGAGGGAATAGAATTATGGAAAAGTACAAAAAAGGATAAGGAAATATCGAAACGAAGAGGAAGGGCATATCTATTTGATAACGAAGAATTATTGGAAAGGTTATGAAATCAAGAAAGAGAATATAGAAGGATATGGGATAATAAAAAAGTATAGAAAATGATATATCATTCTGCAAAAATATAGAAGAGGATATGTGATGATTGAAACGTATAATAGGAAAGGATATACAATAATAGAAAAGTTTGCAAATAAGGAGGGGTGAATAAACTCATATAACATAGCAGGAAAATATATACAAAAGGAAGTCGCGTCTATCGTGCACGTTGAAGAAAATCTTATTCTACTTTTTCCAATGTGGGATGTACATCCCTCGGGATGTAAATTATTAACATAACAGAATAGAGGATACAAACTCCAAAGAAGGAAATCCATCCAATGAGAATAGAGCAATACTTCCAAGTCTGATATCTTTTCGTAGGAGTGATCAAAATTGCATCATCCTCCATTTCATTTATTCCCACGTAATTCTTTGGATCCAGAATATTTACCAAGAAAACTTTTCCAATTCTGCTCTTCAAGACGCTATTTGCTGCAGATGTTAACATTTTTGGTGCCTCCATGCCGATTTTTTGTAATTTGCAGAGTATGACAGTTAAAAGAAGCGTAAATCCAGCCAGCATCAGGGAGTTTTCATAAAAAAGTACTGCAAAATTTAATATAACAATTAGTAACAATTGACGAGACGAGACTACGAAAAAGAGCTTCATAGTCGAATTGATATGGTTATAGAAATGTTTGAATCCTCTTTTCTTTTCCCCTCTTTCGAACTATTCCCCTACGAACCCTACTTTCCGGTTTCCTGACCCTTCATTTTACCCTCCTCTACCCTCTTACTTTCCTAGCCATCATTTCCTCTAATTTTCCTCCTTTCCTTCCACTTAATGTCCTCTTGTTTATTTCCCTTCCCTTTTGATCACTTTCCTCACTATCCTTGCCCTTCTTACTGCATCATTTTTGCCCTTCCGTGGACATCCAGTCTTCCCTTCTTACCTCAACACTTCTTCTACTTTTCCCTTCTTTTCCATCGCCCCCGATAGTGTCTTTTCAATTTCCCATCACTTTTACTACAATCCTTTCCTTCCCACCCTCTACATTATTCCTCCTAACACTGACCTCACTTCCTTTCTCCTCTTAATTCTGTCCTTCATTTCTCGCTATATCCTCTCTATCACTGCAACACTACCTCTTCCTTTTCTACTACCTTTTTAATCATCAATCATACGCTATCCTTTTTCCTACTCATTCTACCTTTCAGAGCTTCCTTCATTTCCTTTATCACTTCCCATCATTTGCACCACATTCCTTCTCCAGTTAAGCCGCTGCTTCATTTTCCTTCTGTTTCCACAGTGCCTCCTATTCATTTTTATACTAACCTTCTTCCCTCCACTTTTCTTAATTTTCCCTTACCTACTCGCCCTTCCTTCTCCTCACGGAAAAAAACGACTGATGCACGAACACCCGACCAAAACTGTAGGGGCTCCTGCCTGAGGCTAAAACTCCCTAAATCTCACTTTGAACTAATGATAGGGGGAATTTTATATATAAATACAGAAATAAAATAAAAAATTAACAATATAAGGAATAGTATGAGACAGCTTTATGGGAGTGGAGGAGGAGAGGATGAAAAGAGGATGTAGAAGAAATTTCAGGGATGGAGAGACTTAGAGAAGAATGGATAAAGGAGGCAGACAAATCCATGTGAGTTGAAGTAGATGAATCGAGGAGTGTGGGGAAGAGCGAGTGTGAAGCGTGGGTGAGGAGGAGAGAAGAAGGAAGAGGAAACGGAAGTCCCAAAGAATCATGAGGGTTTAGTAAAGATAAATGTCTTCCTTTGTGCGTCCAGCAAAAAGTTACCTCTCGATAATTCTAGTTTTCTCATTCGCAAAAACTATTTTGTCTCTGTATTTATGCAAACATTTTTAATGAGATACTTACGAATAAGCGGAGCCTCCTGTCCATTATTTGGTAGAGACCACTGAAGATTTTGAATGCAAAGGAGATGGCAAATAAAATTGATGCATACAATTATGAGCCGTTCGTAGGATTCACTTTCCATCCACAAAGCTGTGAGAGTCAAGATCAATAATACTGAAAGTGAAACAAATAAAACATCTGAAAAAAATTAACAATTTCCACTTCCAATCCTATGAATCAGAGTTTTTTCTCTGATTACGTGAAATAGGTATTAGGAGGTCATTGGACTAATAATTATTCGTAGGAGAAGGAAATGAGGAGAAGGGGTAGAAGTGTGAAGAGGTTTGGGGGATGAGGAGGAAAAGGATGAGGTTCTAGGAGAAAGAAGGAAAAGATGAGGAATAAAGAGGCCAATGAGCAAGGGTAGTGAGGTAAGACGATCAGTAAGATGGGAAGCAGAGAGGGAAAGAAGTGAATAAAGTGTAAAGTAGGGAGAAGTAAGGAGGAGTAGGAGAAAAGTGATAAAAAAAGAAGTGGGGGAGAGACAAATCGAGAGTAGGAAATGTTATGGGCAGAGGGCTGATAGGCGGAAATAGAGGTGGAGTAGTAAGGATAGTGATGTCTATATAAGAGGACAAGTGAGATGGATTCTTAAAGAATGGAGAAGGTAAGAGCTAGGAATATGAAGGTTTTGAGGGGAGAGGGGAAGTGGGGCAGTGATGAGAGGGGAAACAGGGAAAGTGGTGGTAATTGTGAAGAGGATGAGTAATGAGAAGTAGGTGGAGGGTATGCTAAAGTAGTCGGAGCAGATAATAGTGTTTGAGGAGGGAAGGAGTTTATCATTTCATAGAAATAAAAAATATTCAATTCTAATCATCTACTTGTTGATTTAACAAAAATAGGGTAACTTTAACAAAAATATATTATTATCCTACCGATAGCTGGTGTGACGTAAATAGCCTGCATCACATAACCATGTCTTTTCAGTGCGATTTGCATCATGAGCATATGAGTATAAGACGAATTTTCTGATTCGTGCTTATTTTTTATGTTTCTAACCGTACTGCGATTGTAAACAATATCCCATTGCGGATTTGGATAATACGTGTCCAACGCCTGCGAAATAAATTATAACCATTTTCTTTACCAATTGTAACATCCAGAAAATAATTTGAAAATGCAAATCGAAAAGTCAACAATTTTAGATTCTTCAAATTATGTAATTTTTGCAGTTTCTTGTTCCAGAAATCTTTCAAATGGGTAAAAGAGAATCAAACAGTATATATAAGGATGAGATATATTAGTTAGGGATATGCCTGACAAAGATATAATGGAAAGTGTCTAAAGAATAATAGTGAGGAATAAGGGAAAGTCTATCAAATTAACAGGGAGGTAAGAAAGGGTAGCAAAGGTCAGAAAAGGATATGCAGAACTGAGAAAGTGTAAAAAATGGCAGTAAAGGATGAGAAGAGACATGAGAGGATAGATTGTGATAGGAAAGGGTATGCTTCAAAAGGATAGAAAAGAATGGGAGAAGATGGGTTAGAAAGAATGAAAAGATGTAGGAAAGGCTAGGTCGTGCTAGCGATGTGAAATAGATGGTACAGAAAGATTGAAAAGGGACAGGGAAACATAAGGCATCATGAGCTATAACAGGACAGGAAACTGTATACAAATATGAAGAATGATGAAAGATTTTAGGCCAGGTCATATTGCAGACTCAAGGATAGTGCAAAAAGTATCGAAAATAATTAGAGGGAAGGATATAATAGAAGAATAAAGGATAACAACACAGAAGAGTAACTATTATTAGAGGACAATTATAAAAGGATACAAATGGGGTATTATGAAATCAAAGCAAAGTGAAGCAAAAAGCAAAGTGCAGGAAAGGATAGAAAATGGTATGGAAGGATGAGAAAAGACATAAGAGGAAAAACTTGATAGTAGGAGATTTTCTAGGATAGGATATGATTATATATGATAGGGTAGGGTAGAATAGGGTAAGATAAGATAGTATAGGATAGGAAATAAAATCACAAAAGGATGGGTGAGGATGGAAAAGTAAAGAAAGGGAAAGGCCGTGCTTGTTATGCATAGGAGATAGTAGAAAGGATAAGGAGAAACAGAAGAATATAGGATATATAAAGCTGATAGAAATATAGGAAAATAAGAATGGAGAAGAATGCAGAGTGTGAGAAAGCCTTAAAAAAAGTCAAGGAATCAAAAGAGAAAGATACAAAATACCTATCTTTAGAGGGGAAGAGAAATATTGGGACGGAGAGGAGTTGTATAGGAAGTGCATAAAAATGAAGAAATCAGTATAATAGGCTAGAACGGGAAAGAATAATGGGGAGGCATATACTATTGTGGAAAAAAATGTGTTCGGCTATTATAAAAAAAAATAATGGAAAATTTTTTTAAATGCTGGAAAGGATAGAAAGATGTAAAAAAGTATAGAAAAGGTTAGTAAAGAATATGAACAAACTAAGGGCATAAAGGTATATGAAATTTGTAGAACAGTCTGGAACTGCTTGAGAAATAGTAGAAAATGATAGAAATGTATAGAAAAATGTAGAAAGTTTCAAAAAAGTAGAGAAAAAGAAGAGCATTAAATTTAATCAATCTCGTGCTTTTGATGTTTAGAAAATCGTAGCAAGGATGAAGAGGCGTGGAAGACGATACGGTATTAGAGGCTATCTTAAGATAGTCAATTGTGTACAAATATTGTAAATTAATAGAAAAGGATATAATAGTATAGTCTAGGCTATTGTAGGATGAAAGAAAGTACAAAAACTGTCAAAATTAATTAGGAAGAATAGGGAAGCATAGAAAAGTATAGAATAACAACACAGAAGAAACATTATTATTAGGGGACATTCAGAGAAGCATAAGGACCAATAAATAAAGAGTAATAAAGTGTGAGGAAATCATAGGAAAGTGAAGCAAAGTACATAAAATGATAGGAGATACTTTTTTATAAGGAAAGAGGGAAGTCGTATAAGAAATCTACGGTTGCATAGAAATCGGTCGAATAGGTTGGAGGAATGGCTTAAGAAATAATAGAAGAAGATACAATATTGTAGAGAAGAATCTGCAAGGCTATTATCAGATTGAAAATAATAAGGAAATCTGGGAAATGCTAGACAAAAAATTAAAGAAGATAGAAAAGTATAAAGAGGAAATAAAAAATAGAAGAGTATGCAAAATTCTAAAATAAGATATGGGAAATATTCAGAAGTACGGAAGAGTATAGAAAAGTATAGAAAAATGTAGAAAAGGATAGACGAATATAAACAAATCATAGAAAAAGTATTCAAAAGTATGTATAGGGCATAGGATAAGTATAGAAAAGTATAGTCAAAGCATAGGAAAAGTATATGAAAGTGTAGAAAAGTAATAAAACTATAGAAAAATATTGACAAATTATAGGAAAAGTATAAAAACGTGAAGAAAGGTATAGATAAAATCATAGGAAAAGTATAGAAAAATTTATACAAATCATAGAAAAAGTAATAGAAGGTATAGATAAAGCATAGGAAAAGTAAAGAAAACTATAGTCAAAGCATAGGAAAAGTATAGAAAAGTGAAGAAAGGTATAGACAAATCATGGGAGAAGTATAGAAAAGAAAGGTCAAATCATAGGAAAAGCAGATAAAAGTATAGAAAGTATAGAAAAGTACAGAAAAGTATAGAAAAGTATAGAAAAGTGGAGAAAAAAGAAGGAAATTGTGGAAAAGGATAACCTGGGCTATTAGATGATAGAAAAGGATAGAAAATGATGGTCAATTTGAGAATAGAATAGAAAATTATATTAAATTGTAGAAAAGGATAGAAAGTTCTGGAATTTATACCCAACCAGTCCACTCTGAAGTGAAATTTAATGCGGAGCTGTCGTGGGCCCACGATCCCAATTCAACCTTACAATACTGGACATCGTATGGCCATGTTGTATAATCCGTATCACACCTTACTGTATAAACTATGGATGATTTACACCATACAACGCCTTTGTAATATACCACACAGCTAGATGAGGACGGTCCCTCATCAAGACTGAAATCTGCCCTGAAAAAAAAATTGAAGAAACAAAAAGAATTAATTTTGGAAATTAAAAACAAAGTAAAAATTGAAAAAATATTTTAACATTTTATGGATGTTACCTTTATGGAATAATTTGATTGCACTTTTACGAAAACGAATTTCTCAATTTTTTCCATTTACCTTATTATCAAAAATTTCGCGAATATCAATTCATTTTATAGTACTCACGAGGAATGAGATTTGAGTTCTGGTATCCATATGTTTGATTCAGAGACTTGAAGTTCACCATCGAAAAGTTTGAACTTTTCTTTCTCCCACATCAAACGATCGTCCTTCCAACCCTAGAAGAAGATGTTCATCAAGGAGGAGAGGAAGACGTATATTTATGAATAAAATTTCCAATTTGAAAGAAATGGAGGAAAGTTTGGAATTGTTCAATATCTTCCTTATGGTTTCCGGATTTTAGACTTGGATAAAAATTTCGATTATTCTAGGAATTATGGCCTTTTTTGTATTTAAAGTTTCTGCTACTAAACAGCAATGAAGAAATATGGATTAAAAAGAAACTCTTATGTTTCGATTAGAATTTTTTGGAAATGTGTCCTGAGAGCAAATTGTTTGGGTCAAGTTAAAATTTCTTTTTTGTCAAATTGCTTGAAAAACTGAGAAAATTGGGAACATCAAAAACATTGCTATAAGAAAATGTGATTGCACAATTTTAACACTTTAGTTTTCCCAGAATAAGTTCGTTATTGTGAATAAGTTAAAGCAGACTTGATTTATTAAAAATCCAGAAAAAAATGCTTTTTCTCTGATAGAACAGCAGTTATGGCCTCCTAAATAAGGCTTGCGTGCATAAACGTCACCCCTCTGGAGCATACATTTTTCCATCATTCCAGTTTCCACGAAACTTGGAACTTAGTTTTTCTCGGTCTGTCCAACTACGAATGGGAAATCTAATTGCAAACTCAAAAAGCCATTTGATTTGTTTAAAACTTGATGTTCGGAGTTTTGGGGGTTGGTGATCAGAAACCAAAAATTGAGGGTCGAATATTGGAAGAGGTTTGGTTGTCGGAAAAAATCAAAAAAGGAAATTTTGTATAAAACCTTCATCAGTTTTTTTCCAACATCACTTACTTATTGTTCATCATATACGAAGTTAATAGAAAATAATTCGGAGTAGACTGTATAAAATCATTTTTATGAAATTACTCCTCTGAAGCATTTATTTTTCAATCGGCCCAATTTCAACGAAACTTGACACTCGAGGGTTTCCGAAATCGCTGATTTGGAATCTGAATTTGAAAATTAGAAATTCTAGATCCAAATAGCGAAAAAAAACTTAAAATGTTATTTGATTTACATTAACTTGATCAAGGCTGTTGGATTTCTGATTATAAACCTGGGCTCAAAATTTTCACAATTATTAGAATAGAACAGGATACACTTTTTGAACTCAAAAATTTAGATTTTGAATAACAAATCAGCAACATTCAGACCTGAATGTTATGCTCGTTAAAATTGAGCTGATAAGAAACTTTATGCTTAGATGTCAGTCAAAAGGCTATAGCTGCAGTTCTATTAGAGCTAGAAAATTATATATTATGTTTGATTTATGGAAATTTAAGTTTTGATTTCGTATTCAAAATTAGAGATCAGAAAAACCTCCAATCAATAAGTTTTGTTGAAATTAGCCTAATAAGATGTGTATGCTTAGGAGAGGTAAGTTCCATCGTTCCATACAAGAAGATCTTTTTTAGAAGGTCATAACTACGGTTCTATTAGAGCAGGAGAATTCTATACTTTTATATTTTAGAATTGTGTTTATTCTTACTAATTTTTATTAAGGACCTAATGCTTTCATACACAGGAAATGAGGCATTGGGTTGATGAAGAATTCATAATTTAGAGGGGTCAGTTCCACAGAAGAGCATTCCATTTTTCTTTCATTTTTGACATATTTATTCTTTCCAAGACTCAAAAATTAAAAGTACGGTTTTTCATAGAAGGTAAAAAGTGAACAATTTATCCTTATGATTTTTTTTTATAAAAGCAAAATTGTCAGAGTTGTGGCATTTTCAAAATTCAAAAATATAAAAGAAAATGATAATTTTGAGCCAAATAACGCAAGATTGAAAAAAAAGTTAGAGAAAAAAAATGTCTTTTTTTGGGAGCCCTACAAGATCGTGAATACAACTTTTTGAATTTTCTTAAAAAATCGAAAATTCCCATCTTAGTCGCACAAAAAAACATGAAAAATAATCTGTGAACTCAATAACTTTCGAAAGAATGATCATATTCCATCGTGCTTTGGCACATTTTTTCAAAACTGTAAAAGAAAGGACGAGCTCGTTCGCCAGCTATTTTGCATAAAATATCGAAGAGGAAGAGCATTTTGGAAAAAATTTTGGATTTTTTTTCCAAGAATCAAAAATCGGAAGTACGGTTTCTTGTAGTTGATAAGAAGAGAAACAATTTATACTAATAATTTTGACATTTTCATCATAATGAGAAGCAATTGGTTTTATGTGAAAATCGACTTTCGCGGAATTCATCAAATTTCCACGTTTTGAGAGCTCCTGATTTCAAAAAAGTAGTTTTCACGTTGGTGCCTGTGTGTCTGTTGTCGTCGTCGTCGTCGCCGTCGTTGGTGTCAGTATACTCGATAACTTTTGAAAGACTACTCGAATTGGATTGCCCTTTGACACACATTTTGATGGACCAAAAAGACAGGTCAAGTTTGTTAACCAGCTATTTTGGATAAAATATGAAAGATGGGGGGGAGCATTTTGAACATTTTTTTGGACTTTTTTTGCAAGACTCAAAAATTGTAAGCACGGTTTCTTGTAGTAGGTGAAAAACAAAACAATTTATCCGTATGATTTTTTGATAAAAACGAAATTTTTATAGTTGTGGCATTTTCAGAATTCAAAAATATGAACGAAAATCAGAATTTTTAGCCAAATATAGCAAGATTGAAAAGAAAGTCAAAGAGAAAAAATGTTTCTTCAAGAGAGCCCTACAAGATGGTGGATACAACTTTTTGGATTTTCTCAGAAAATCGAAAATTTCCATTTCGATCGCACAAAAAAAAATGAAAAAAAAATCTGCTCGCCGCGCGGGCACATTCTCATCGCGCGCTTCGCTCGCAAGTTCGAGCGCGCCTAGGGCGCGCGACTTTCGGATATCGCGCTTCGCGCTCGATGGTTATCTTGCCTTGCGCTCCGCGCTCGGTTATGAATTTACCTCGCGCTACGCGCTTGGCCTTTGTACCTCCCTACAGTTTTATATAGAGCTTGTGAAACTCAAAAGCAAAATGTCGACTACTTTAACTTGATG
>WSXT02197240.1:3928-19102 GCA_011762715.2 Neuroterus valhalla
AAATAAATCAGCAAATATTTTCTACAACAATCTTCATTAAGACAAGATGAGTGCTCGTCCAACTGAGCTACGGTGCAGTCGGAATCGACGGACCGCACCGTAGCTCAGTTTGGGGAGCATTCCTACGAAATCCTCCGGAATCAGCTGATATACTATGAAAGTTTTCCAAATTTCCGATTTGGAATCTCATGAAATTTTCGAAACCACTTTTGACTTCTTGAAATCCATTATAATTTCCCCTTATTCCTTCAAATCCATTAAAATATTTGAAATCTGATGAAATTTCCTGTTATTCTTCAAAATACGTAAAAATACTACGACATCTCTTGGAATCCGTAATAATCCTATAAAATCCCGTGACTCATCTCAGAGTATTCTGAAGTCTCTTGGATTTTCTGATATCCTTAGCACGCAGCGAAAACTTTTCTCAATTCTTGAGAATCACTCGAAATTCCTAAGAGTGGAAATCCTGCGATACCTCTTGAAATCCTGTGAAATCTCTTAAAATCTTATGCGAAGCCTTGGGAGTTCGTTGAAATCTTTCCGGATTCCCTAAAAATAGTAATACTTCGGCACCTCTTGAAATCCCGTGAAATCTCTGAAAATCCGATTGAAATCTTCAAAGTCCGCTTCAGTATTTTGTGATTCCAGGAATTGTTCCTGAATCCTTGAAATACCTCAATATCCATGAAAATCTTCCCAAATCCTTCGAAATGCCTGAAAATCTTACAAAATCTCTTTGAATTTGATTAGAATCCTTAAGGTCTGTTGAAATCCTTAGTAATTAGCAGAAATCTTTCCCGGATCCTCCGAACCTTTCAGAATCCACGAAAATCTGTCGAAATCCTTTGAAACTTCTTCTGATCCGTCACAATCTCCCATAATCTGATTGAAATCTACGCTGTTTTTTTCAAAATCCTATGTAATGCAATTCGCGGAAATCATTCTACATGCCTTGAAATCCATCAAAATCCCTGGACGATAATCCTTTCGTACCTCTTGAAATCCCGCGAAATCTCTTAAAATCTATTTGAAATCTTCGGAGTCCGTTGAAATTCATTGTGATCTGCGGGAATCTTTCGTGATTCCTCAGAATTCCTCAGAATTAATAAAAACGGAAATCCTTTGGTACCTGCTAAAATCCCAAAATATTCTTTTGAAATCTATTTGGGAACTCCGAGTTCCTCAGAGTCCTTTAGAATCCTCGAGCTGTATCAAAATTTTCTGTAATCTACGAAAATCCTTTTAAATCCTTCAGTATTTCTTGAAACTCTGCAGAATCTCTTAAAATCCTTGAAGTCTGTTGAAATCCTGAAAATTCATCGAAATGCTCTGAAATACTTCAATATGCAATATAATAACATAAAATCCTGTGGAATCACGTGATTTTCCTTGAAATATTCCAATTTTTTGTGGTCCCTTTGAACCTTTGAAATCGTCTTCGAGTCACGGAAATCATCACTTATCTCTCAAAGTCCCTCCGAATTCCAAAAAATCCGCTCGAATCCTCTATTATTTGGGATTTCGCAGAATCTCTTGAAATCTTATAAGAATCCTTGGAGTGTGTTGGAATCCTAAAAAATTCCTGGAAATTTGTCGAATCATTCTAAAATACCTTGGTAGTTTTATAATCATTTGAAATCCTTTGAAATAACGTGATTTTCATGGAATATTCTGAATCTTGTTCAATACCCTTGAGACTTTGGAATTCTCTTTAATTTTCGGAACTCATACTTAATCCCTGAAAACTCTAGAAATCTCCTGAAATTTGTTTGAATCTTTCGTTATCTCTTGGAATTTTACAGAATATCTTGAAATCTCCAAAACCCACAGATTCTGTAAAAGCTCTCGAAATACTCTGAAATTCTTTGGTATCTCTTGGAAATCCTTTGGGATCATGTGTTTTTTCTTCAAATATTCCAAATATTTTTGAAACCCTTCGAACCTTTGAAATCCTCTTTGATTCACGGAATTCCGTTTTTATCGTCCGAAATCCCTCAAAATCCTTGAAAATCCATTCAAATCTTTTTCTTTATCTTGAATTTCGCAAAACCTCTTGAAATCTAATTGAAGTCCTTGAAATCCATTGAAATTCTTGAAAATCCTGACTATTCCTCGAAATATTCTAAAATACTTTGGCATGTTTTATGATCAATTGGGATCCTTCGGAATCTTGTCATTTTTCTTGAAATACTCAAAGTGTTTTTGATACCCTTCGAACTCTGAAATCCTCTCCAATTCTCGGAAATCATTCTTCTCCTTGGAATCTCTCCAAATCCCTAAAAATCGGTTTGAATTCTTTGTGATCTCTTGGAATATCGCAGCATCTCTTAGAATCGAATTAAAATCCTTGGTGTCCGTTGAAATCCTTAGGGAATCCTGACCATTCGTCGAAATATTCTGAAATACTTTGGTATCTTTTGAAACCATCTGAAACCCTTCGGGAATTCGTATTCTTTCTTGAAATATTCCAAGTATTTTTGAATCCCTGCGAACATTTGAAATCCTCTTGACTTTACAGAAATTTTTTCCTTATCCCTCGAAGTCCCTCCAAATCTCTGGAAATCCGTTTGAATCATTCGTGATCTTTTAGGATTTCGCAGAATCTCTTGAAATCTAATTCAAATTCTTAAGTCCGTTGAAATCCTGAAAAATTCCTGAAAATTCGAAAAATTAATCTAAAAGACCTTGGTATGTTTTATAACAATTATATGAAACCCTTTGGAATCATGTGATTTTTCTTGAAATATTCCAAGTTCTTTCGAACCCATTTGAACTTTTGAAATCCTCTTGGATTCACGGAAATCATTCTTAATCCCTCGAAATCCCTCGAAATTCATGAAAATCCATTCGAATCTTCCTTTATATCTCGAATTTCGAAGAACTTCTTGAAATCTAATTGAAATCCCTGGAGTATGTTGATGTCCTAAAAAATTCCTAAAGATTCGTTGAAATAGTCTAAAATACTTTGGTATCTCTTAAGATCATCTGAAATCCTGTGGAATAACGTGATTTCCTTTGAAATATTCCAAACAATTTCGAAACCCTTTTAAATCTTGAAATCCTCTTCGCTCTGCAGAAATCATTCCTGATCCCTTGATGTCCCTCAAAATACCTCAAAATTCTTTGGTATTTCTTGAAATCATCTGAAATCCTCTAAAATTACGTGATTTTTCTCGAAATATTCCGAATTTGTTTGAACCCCTTTGAACCTTATAAATCCTCTTTGATGCATGGGATTCATTCTTAATCGCTTAAAGTCCCTTGGAATCCCTGGAAATCCGTTCAAATCCTTCGTTCTCTCTTGGAATTTCTCAGAATCTCTTTAAATCTTATTAAAATCCTCGGACCCACCCGGAATCCTGAGAAGTTTGTTGGAATACTCTTAAGTACTTTGACATCTCTTAAAATCTTTTGAAATCCTTTGAAATAGCGTGATTTTTCTTGAACTATTCCAAATATTTTTGAAACCCTTTGAACTCTTGAAATCCTCTTCGCTCCCTGGAAATCATTCCTAATCCCTTAAATTCCTTCGGAATCTCTGGAAATCCTTATGAATATTTCGTTCACTCTTCAGATTCCGCAGAATCCCTTGAAATCCAAATAAAATCCTTGGAACCTCCTGGAATCCTGGAAGGTTGTAGAAATACTCTAAAATACCTTGACATCCCTTGAAATCTTTTGAAATCCTTTGGAATCCTTTGGAATCATGTGGTTTTTCTTGGAACATTACAAGTTTTTTTGAACCCCTCTGAACCCTTGAAAGCCTCTTCGCTCCGCGGAAATCATTCCTTATCCCTTAGAGTCCCTTGGAATCCCTGGAAATCCGTTGATATCCTTCGTTCTCTTTCGGAATTTCGCAGAATCTCTGGAAATCTGAATATATCCCTTAAACCCTCCTAGAATCGTGAAAAGTTTCTTGAAATACTCTGAAATACTTTGACATCTCTTGAAATCTTTTGAAATCCTTCAGAATCATGTGGCTTTTCTTGGGACATTCTAAGTTTTTTCGAACCCTTGAAATCCTCTTTGCTCCGTGAAAAAATTCCTAATCCCTTAAAGTCCCTTGGAATCCCTGGAAATCCGTTTGAATCCTTCGTTCTCTCTTGGAATTTCGCAGAATCTCTCGAAATCTAAATATATTCCTTAAACCCTCCTAGAATCGTGAAAAGTTTCTTGGAATACTCTGAAATACTTTGACATCTCTTGAAATCTTTTGAAATCCTTCAGAATCATGTGGCTTTTCTTGGAACATTCTAAGTTTTTTTGAACCCTTGAAATCCTTTTCGCTCCGTGAAAAAATTCCAAATCCCCTAAAGTCCCTTGGGATCCCTGGAAATCCGTTTGAATCCTTCGTCCTCTCTTGGAATTTCGCAGAATCTCTCGAAATCTAATTATATTCCTTGAATTCTCCTGGAATCCTGAAAAGTTTCTTGAAATAGTCTGAAATACTTTGGCATTTCTTGAAATCTTTTGTAATATTTTGGAACCCTTCGGAATCACGTAATTTTCCTTGAAATATTACAGACTTTCTTGAACCCCTTTGAACCTTTGGAATCCTCTTCGATTCACGGGATACCTTCTTAATCCCTTAAAGTCCCTTGGGATCCCTGGAAATCTGTTTGAATCCTTCGTTCTCTCTTGGAATTTCGCAGAATCTCTTGAAATCTGATTGAAATCCCTGGAGTCTGTTGGAATCCTAGAAATTCTCAAAAATTTGTCAAAATACTAGAAAATACTCCGACATGTTTTTTATTCATTCAATATCCTTCGAAGTAACAAGATTTTTCCTGAGATTTTCCAAATTTTTTGAACCCCTTTTAACCTTTGAAATCCTCTTCGACCCAAGGAAATCCTTCCTTATCCCTTGAAACCTTTCAAATCCCTGAAAATCGGGTTGATTCCTTCGTGATCTCTTGGAATTTTTAAGAATCTCTTGAAATCAGAATCTCTTGAAATCTACAAAAATCCTAGAGATTCTCAAAAAAACCTCTCGTAATCCTTTGGAAGCCTCTGAAATATCTTTAAACTTTTGCGATCCTCTCGAATCCTTTCACGTTCCTTAAAATTTCACAAAATCCCTTAGAAATACTTCGAAATACTTCCTTGCCCTTCAAATACCTTAGAATCTCTCCAAATTTTTCAAAATTCTCCCAAATTACTAGAAATTCTCCAAATCTTCCTAAATCCCTCCTAATCTTCCGTAATTTCTATTTATAGTAAAAATAACCATTATAGATCAGTGGATGTTTCCGGAAGTGTATTGAAATGTTAATATTAAACCAAAGTAATAAACCTAAGTAAAATAAAAGTAATAATAATTACACATAATAAATGAAAAGCCTGATGAATATATTATTATGTCTCTGTCTGTAATGTCTATTTCTATTGGTATGAATATTAGCTCATTATGTAAATTTTCCAGCTTAAATTGTTAAATTATTCAATTTCCTGCAAAAAGTCTCACCTCACCTTTAATTTATTTTATGTTCCAGGTGAGTCAATTTCCTTCTACAATTTCCGTGGACATTAGAGTGATATAAGACTGCGGTGAGTAATCATTCTCGAAACCATTACTTTGAAAAAATATTGCAGTTTGCCCTTCTTGGTAAAGTAAATAGTAGTTGCCTCAAAGTCACTTTTACTTTCTGAGCAAACCATCACGCTCTGGTACTAAAATCTATTCTAAAAACGTATTGCTTTTTCCTTATCCCCCTCTTCTCTCCTTCTTTTGAATCTCTTCCCTCTACTTTCCTCCTCCTTTCTTTCCTTAACTCTCTTTTTCGAATCTGTCTCCTTTTCTCAACTCTTGTCTTCTTTCCTCCTGTCCTTTCCTCCTTCTCTTCTTCTCACAACTCTATACTTCTCTCCTTCACTTCTTCTTTTCCTTTTCTTCTCCAAATTCGCGTCTTCTTCCACTATTCCCTTCTCTTCTTCTCTCATACTTTTCTTCTCGTATCTTCTTTGCTCTCTTCCTCTCTCCTTCTCCTTATTCTCTTTTCCTCTTTTTTTAATTCTTCTCTTCTTCTCTTGTTCTAATGTTCTTCTCTCCTTTCCCGCAACTACCATCTTTTCTTCTCTTCTCTACTCCTCTTACCAACCAGTATTGGAACCACTACCCCTTCTTTCCATATCTCTGGCTAACCCTCTCCTCTCTATACCCTATTGCAAATTATTCATGCCCATCCCTTTAGCTTCTTCCCCCCATATTTCCATACTTCATTTGGAATCCCATCCAGACCTGGAGCTTTCCCTTTTTTTATTATTCCTAAGACATTGATTACTTCTTCTCTTGTTATGTCCTCTTCCTCGTCTCACTCCTTCCCTTTTCTTCCCATACATATTCCTATGTTTTTTTCTTCCCATTCACCTATTCTGTACTATCTCTTCTCCTTTCCTTTCCTTCCCATATACACTCCTTCCTGACCTCGTTTTGCAATATAAATCTTGCAATCCTTGCCTACTTCTCTCCACACCCCATCCTCAATAATTTGGTAGTCGCTCCTTCTTTTATTATCTGATACTATTAATCATACTTTGACTCCTCAATTTTCTTCTCATCTTCCTATATACAATCTTCCCTTATCTTTTCTCCTACTTTTCTAAAGTCCACTCCCATGCCATAACCTATATTTCTTTGACTTCTATTCCTTTTCTCTACCCATATTTCTGCTTCTTCCTTCTTCCCGTTATCATAACTACATCCTCTCCTTTATTCTGCTTCCTCCAAACATTTTTTTTCTAACTCCCTACTCTTTCCCAACCTCAGCTTATTTCCTATTCTCTGTTCCTTCTTCATTACTTCTCCTGCTTCTTCTATTCTTTCTCTTATATGTACCTTGTGATATCCGCTTTCTTGCGAGATGTACCCCAAATATTCAAACTTTTTTACCTCTCTTATTTTTTCTTCCATTCATCTTCCAGTACGAACTTCTTTCCTTTCCCCTCTTTTTCTCAACCTGATCATCTTTATTTGTCACCTTTTTCGTCACCTTATCACCTTCTTCTTCCACTGAAAATTTCTGAAACTCTCTTTATCAAACATTCTCTTATCCTTTCTTTACCACAACTTTTTTGTCTCTTCTATCTCATTCCTAATTTTTTCCTTTCCATCCTTCTATCTATCAGATCATTTACTGCATATATGTTGTCTATCACCCCCCATTTCTTCCCTAAACCTTGTCTGATTATATTAGGCATAATCTTTTTTCTTCAACCTCCTCCTTCAATCTCTTCCTAAATACCGTTACATATAACTTATTCAAGGTTGTCATTAGCATCACTCCCCTACAATCCTCAATCTACTCTCCTTTGTCTTTTCTCAATATCGGAACCACTACCTCTCTTTTTCACATCCCATTCCTTTAGTTCATTCCCCCCCATATTTCCATACTTTATTTGAAATTTCATCTAGACCTGGAGCTTTCCCTCCTTTCATCATTCCTAAAAGAATAATTATTCCTTCTCTTGTTATGTCCTCTTCCTCGTCTCTTTCCCTCCTCTCTCTTCCGTCCTTCCTTACTTCAATCTCTACCCCTTCCTAGCAGATCCATGATATAATTTTTCCTTTCTACCATCTCAATATCCTGGTTTACCCTCTTCCTTCTTTTCCTCTCTTTATTACCTACTCCCCAATCCTCTTCTTCTGTTCTAGCCTTCCCCGCCTCTTCTTCAAACCTTCTATTTTCCTCCTCTTTTATCCTATCACACATCTCTTCTTTATTCATCCCTTCTGTATTCATCTCCACTTATTCTCCCTTCCCTCCATCTTCTTATTTCCTTTCTCACTCCTTTCTCTTTCACTTCACGTTCATCATCCGATCCATTTCCGTTCCGTCCCTCACTGACATATTTCTTCCACTAACTTCTTTCTTGATTTTTCCCTCTACCACCTTTTCAAATTCTTCCATCATTATTCCTATACTTTTATTTACATTTATTTCTTCTCCTTCCTGTTCTTTTTACCTTTACTCCCCTTTTTACCATATCTTTAGTACTCTTATTACCCTCTATCTTCAGTAATAATGAAAAGTAATCAGAATCTATATATTCTCCTTCCTCTTGTTTTTTTACCTTTTCTGTTACCTCGTCGTCTACTATATCATAGTTAATGACCGTTCCCTTCTCACCTCCCAAACGTGATATCCACCTTCCTCATCTCACTCTACATTTCCGTTAATGATAAACCATCTCATTTCCTCTAAACACTTTAACCATTTCCTCCCTTCCTCATTAAGTATCTTGTCTTTGGATTTTCTTCTCCGCTCTTCTCCTTTTTCCCTTCCTCCTCTATCTCCTGTTCTTGCATTCGAATTTCCGTTTATTATAAGCTTTCCCTTAATCCCTTTCGTTTCCTGCGTGAAGGTTTAGAGACACAGTTTGGTGAGAAGTTTTTGTTGGATATTGTTTGAAATTGAGGTGATTGGGTAGAGAAAGTGTGTTCAGAGGGTTACTTCAGTTAGTTCGGAGTGGAGCGGGAAGATTCAAATGTGATTGATGGGTAACGTGAGAAGTGAAAGCAACGAAGAAAGGGACTCCGAAGGTGAAGTTTTCAGGAAGCGAAAAGGAGAGAAGAACGCAAGGAAGGCGATGGGCAAATATAGGAAAACATTAGAATGGGTAAAGTCAAGAGCGAAAACTTTGCAATCGATCGAAAGTTTTATTAAACGGAAAAGATAGGAAAGGAACAGTAAAGAGATGAGTTTAAGTGTTTAAAGACCTGAATTCAAAAGAAATCCGTAAATTGATTTTTGAGGTGGTGGAAAGGCAGGAAAGAGATAGGAGAAAGGGGGGCGGGAGAAATTAAACAGGAAACAAGACGGGAAATGGCGGAACTCAGAAGAGGAATAGGAGAAAGTTGGGGAAAACTTGAAGAAAAGGATGCAGAGCTTAGAGAAACAACTAGAGAAGCAGGAGGAGCCAAAGAAAAGAGTGGAGGAGTTGGAAAGTAGGATAGGAAGAATGCGAGCAACCTACAAAGTTAAAAGGAAGGAGAAGGAGAAGGAGGATGGGAATAAGGAAAGGTTGAGAAAAACAAAAAGGAGAATGGGAAGGAGTGAGAAAGAGGAAAGAAGGAACAATCAACAATTCTTCAATTCCATTTTTTTACGGAAATAGGCTATAATTCTTTATGAGGTGAGCGTGACTCGTAGGAAGTGATGATTGGTCGTGTTGAATTTACAGAAAGGCACCAGTCTTCTGCCAGCATGCCAACAGCACCTGGCATTCCTGGTTGGCCACCCATCCTTTTACTAACCGCGCCCAATACTGCTTAACTTCACTGATCGGACAAGAAATGGTTTTTCGAGCGTGGCATAGTCAGTTGTTCGGATTAAATATCAATTGAGAAAATACTTTTTTATTTCGAAATTTAGGAAAATATGTTTTTTTTTCTTCACACTTTAAAGCATTTAATTATCTAGTACTCTGGGGAATCAATCATTAGTATTTGACAAAGCCTGAGGAGCGCTTTTGATACATACATTTTTTTTATTTTTCGGATTGAAAGAACCAAAATATTGGTACCAAAAAATATTTTTGTCTGAAAAATTGAAATATTTTGTTAAGAATTCATTTTTTTGTTTCTATCTTTTCTTTTGGCAGTTGAACTATTTCCTAGAAACTAATTTTTTTTATTTCTATTTTTAGTTCTAATTTGAGATTTTCTAAATCATTATTTTCTGTTCAAAAATTCAACCATTATATGAAAAATTGATCCTGCAGATTTTGAATTCAAATATTTTTATGAAAATTTGTCATTTTGAGTTGAAAACTTCATTATTGTACTAGGATATCCAATTAATTTGTTGTAAATGAATAATTTTGTTCCCAACTTATTGTTTTGGGTTCAAATTTCAACTCTTTGTGAGATATTTATATTTTTGAATTAAAAAATTATTAGAGATACTTTTGTGTGGATATTTACTATTTGCTATAAAAATTATTTATTAACATTTAGAAAAATCAATATAAATGTTATAAAATTATATATAAAAAATATTTGGTTCAAAATTATTATGTTTTAATTGAAAATTCTTAAAGGTCAGAACTTCACTTTTCCAGAATAATTCCTCTTATTGGTTTGGAAATTAATTGCCCTTGATGGATTTCTTCTTTGTTCAAAATTCGATAGTTCAGTTGAGAAATAATTTTCTCTATTGAAAAATTTTCGTAGGTCGCAAATATTCCTTTCTTGGTCAAATTCCTTCTTTTTTGCCCTCATTTTGATTTTTTTGGAAATCTGATCATCTGACAATTTCACCTATCTTCATCACTCTATTTTATTTTTATATTATTATTATTTTTATAATATTTTTTTTTTATTATCAAATATTTTTTGCGTTTTTCTTTCCGGTTCGTAAACCTAACAATTTGATTGAATTATTTTCAATAAAAAGTTTGTAAAGGTTGATAATAGTTACGAATTTCTAGAGGAAAATTCTAATTTTTTTGGAAAATTTTTTTTTCCAAAACTTTCGTTGTTGAAAATTTAACCGTTTTTCAAAAAATTAATTTGTTTTGTTGAGCGATTTGACGACTGAGTTTCGAAATTTGTTCTATTGTTAAACTTCAACTTTTTCTGGTTGATAATAATTGAATTTTTCTCTTTTCTGAAATATCAACTTCTATACTTTTTGATTATAATAAAATAAGGCTTCCAATAACAATAACAATTTTGTTGGAAATCTGTTTATTTATCTGAGAATTTCACTTTTTTGCCGCAGCCTTTATTATTTTATTGAAAATAAATTGATTTTTTTAATTAAAAATTTTCAAAGGTTGAAAATACGAATTTTTCTATCAACAAATAAAACACTAATTTCTGAAAGTTGTAACAGAAGAATCTATTTAATTTTTTAATTAAAATAATGTCCATCTTGACTTATTGACGTTGAAAAAATTCCGGAAATTTGATTAATTAAAATCGGTTGATGCAGAGACTTATGTTTTGTGGATAGGAGGAAAGGATCGACGGACCGCACCGTAGCTCAGTTGAGAGAGCACTCGTTCAGCAAGCGAGGGGTCCTGCGTTCGAATCCCAGTGCAGTTGAAATGCGGTACTTTTTTTTCATCATTTTTTATCCAACTTTATCACCCTTCCCCCCCATTCCTCAAGGTTTCAGGCTCCAATGCGTTTAACAAGCCCCTTTAATGAAGAAACCTTCGGAAATATCAGAAGCCTATAGATTTCATTGCTTCGTTTAAATCCTCTGCACGCGAGGCTGTGCTTAACTTTAATATAAGAGGAAAGTAAAAAAATGGTATTTCCTGAACCAGAACGGCACTACCTCACGCTCGCTGGGCAAACCTATTAATTATTAATAATCGTAGTAATTAATCGGTGGGCGTCGACATTTCCGCAGATGAAACACCTCCAGATTCCTGAGTTGCTTATCTTCAGGATACAAATCGAGGGTTGAAACGCGAATTTTATCTGCGAACTTAATTTTTTTTTTCGATAATTTTTTTCTTTAAAAATTCTTAACAATCAAATAACACTAGGAAGCGCGTAATTTTTCGAATTGAAATAAATAATATTGAATAACTGATTTTGTAAAAATTGACTTGCTATGCTACCAGAAAAAGAATAAATTGAATGAAACGAGTACTCTCCCAACTGAGCTACGGTGCGGTCGGAATCGACGAACCGCACCGTAGCTCAGTTGAGTGACTAAAAAACGTAGCTTTAAAAAAAAATTCCATTTTTGATGCATATATAAATTTTCTGACGAAATAACGAACTCCTTACAAAAAAGATACGTTTTTATTCAAATATTTGGATTTTCTAGTGGGAGAGTTAAACTTTTGATAAAAAAAGAATATTATTCGCAAATACATGGTTTCATTTCAAAACCAAAGAAAAGAAAATTTTGGAATACAATGATGAATCTTTGACAGAAGACTAGAAAAAAATTTCTAACGATGTGGATCGACTTTCAAATAAATATTTCATTTCTCTTTTTTTATTAATTTTTTCTTCTTGCAAATTTTTATAATTTATATTCAACCAGCAAATACTTGTTTTCAAAAAAAAAAAATAATAATAATCAACTAAAACCAAATAATAACTTAAAAAACGTATTTTTATCGCAAGAGTTTGATTTTCAATTGAAGAACGATTTTATAACCGGAAATAATTTTTATTTATATAAAAAATGGAACGGTTCACTTTTCAGTAAGAAAAAAACTGATTTGAACGGAATGGTGGAACTTTCCAACCAAAAAGAATAAATTTGAACCAAAATCATCAATAATTGATTTTTTTATCTAATTTTCGAAATGATGTATTTCCGAACAAAATCATGTTTTTTCAAAGAATGAATTAATTAAATACCTGAGAAACTACCAAGAAACTATTTTGAACGTTAACTGCAAACAAGTTATTTTTAACCAAACAATTTTGTTAATTTAAACATTTTTGTCAAACCGAACATCGCATTGTTCCCAAAATTTTTTATTTTCGAAGTAAGTGGAATTTCAATAGAATGGATAGATTTTGAACCGAATATTTGAATTCGCAACTTAAAGAAATTAATTTTCAACCAAAGAAAAAATTGAAAATCAAATAAACATTTACATTTTTACCCTACAAAGATAAATTTTTGACCAAATTGTCGAAGCTTTTCCAACTAGAATGATTACATTTCGAGAAAACAATTTAATTTCCAACAAAAGTGACTAATTTTCAACAAAAAATTCAATTTTTTACATAAGAGTTCAACTGTAAAGCAAGTTTTGATTTTTATTCAGAGAAGACTTAACTTGTGAAGAGAAATATTTGATTGTGTTGAATACACAGGAGGGCACCCAGTCTCCTGCCAACTTGCCAACAGCACGCAGCATTTTTGAACGGTCGCCTTTCCAAGTACTAACCGCACCCAACGCTGCTTAACTTCAATGATCGGACGGGAACTGGTTTTTCGAGTATGGCATTGCCGTCGAACTAATAATTTATCAAGAGTATTGAAATTTCCAATTGAAAACTTGAATTGAACTCAAAAAGACAATTTTCTAACAAAATAGTTTAATCCTCGATCAAAACAAAGATTTTTTTTTATCCAAAAAGTTATATTTCTAACATTCAAGGATCCATTTTTTATCAGAAGAGATGAATTCCGGAATCGAAAAGATGAAATTTCTATAAAACAGATGAGTTTCTGACACAAAAATATGATTTTGTAATGAAAAAGTGTAGCAAAAAAGAGAAGGTTAGCATAATGCAATGGAGGTTCATAAACTTGCGCAGTAAATTTCAACACATGCGCGGTACGTTCTTGCACATGCGCAATGCGTTCTCACACATGCGCAGTAGATTCTCCGAGTTTATAGACATGCGCAGAAGTCACCTGCAGTCCTAATACCTTCTCTAAAAGGTCGATCCTTATTATATCCAGAAACGTCTTGATTCACCTAAACTGTTGCATCCTTAATTGAATCCTGACACTTTAGCAACCCGGAATGGGATTTTTTTCAATCAAGGAAACTATGAATTTCAGAATAGCCCCTCAATAACCCAACATGTGCAGTATCTCTCTATTTATTTTCTCTCGGTAAGACCCTTTGGAGATTGGAATCTCGGTAACGCCTTCATGATAATAAATCTATTAGAGTGTCTTTTTTAACCCGGAGCATTCCGGGTAACCTAAGAAGTCCATTCACTATCCTTTCGTCATATCGACAGCCTAAAATTTTTTGGTTGGTATTTTACAAGGAATCTGATTCGATCTTTTGTGAAAAAAAAACTGCTCTTCCAACTCCGATGGGATTCGAACCCAGGACCTTTCGTTTCCCGGACGTGTGCTCTCATAACAGAGGTGACCTCTTACATCTTGAACAATTTCGCAAAATTTGTAATAATTATTATAATTATGATATTAATAATCAATAATTGATAAATAATAATTAATAATTAATATTTAATAATCTATACCTAATGGATAATAAATAATAATTAATCATTATTAATCAATGTTTATTAATTAATGAATAATAATTATTAATCGATAAATAATAATAATAATCATCAATAATTATTCATTAAGAATGAATATTTAATCATTATAATTAATTGTCAATTAATGTTAAAGCCAATAAACATGAACTGCGTAATTATTGGTCATTTGGCAGACTCACACATGACCTCAGGAGGAACTAGTTAATTCTCATCACTTGTGAGAATGCGCACATTAGAATACAGAGCTGGGAATGACTCTTCACATTTACTCCACTTCGCGACGCTCTCTTTTACTTGACAATAGTCCTTCACTTTTTCTGGTTTCCACTCTTGGTTAGGAATCAGCCTCGCTGATATAGAAGGACATTTGGCGAGGAGACAGGTCACCTGGAACAATCAGCTCAAGGAAGAAAATCGTGCAGCCTTGCTTTTTTTCTTCACGTTCCTGAGGAATGGCTGAATGTTTCATATATCAGACCTTGAATCTGAATTTGAGGAATCTTTCTGAGATTTTTGGATAATGTGGATGATTTCTCACTCCTACCCCCCTCCGCACTCTCCTACTTTTTTTGCTTCACTTCTCTAGACAATTCTACTTTCTCTATCCATTCTTCTCCCATCCCTTCTTTTCCGAAAATCTCCTTAACACTTTCTTGAAATCCTCTTTCTTCCTTTTCCTTGTACAACCATCCTATACATATTCTTACGTTTCTTCTTCCCATCCATGTATTCTGCACTTTCTTTTCTTCTATTCTTCCCAATATGTCGCTTGCCTGTCCTCTATCTTCAATCTAAATCTTCCTTTCCTTGTCCCCCTCGCTCTACACCCTTTTCTTCAATACTTTGGGAGTCCTTCCTTTTTTATAATCTGATACTATTTATTGTACTTTGACTCCTCTTTTTTGTTTTCATTTTTCTATTAATTATCTTTTCTTATCATTATCTCATGCTTCTTGAGAGTTAACACCTCTCCTAACCTCTCTATCTCTTCCTTTACCTTTATTCCCATATTTCTTCTCCATACCCTAAACAGGCCATACCAGGGTATCAAACAACCACATTCTTCTTTCTTAATCTTCCTCAAACCTTCTATTTCCTGTTTCCTGTTCCTTCTTCATTACCTCAGCTGCTTCTTTTATTCTTTCTCTTGTCTGTGCCTTGTGATCTCCATTTGCTTGCAAGATATATTCCAAATATTCAAACTCTTTCACATCTATTAT
>WSXT02197251.1:0-19100 GCA_011762715.2 Neuroterus valhalla
AAGAAGAAGTTCCAATGGGTGAGGGGGGGATATGGACGGGGGTGGGGGCTATAGAATAGTACCAGGAGCAGCTAGGGGAAGTGACTTTCGAAGGGGGGTCGGTGGAAGAAATTATGGGGTGATCTAAAAGTGAAGGTGACAAGGTGTGTACAAAAAAAAAGATTCAGAAAGGAGAAGAAGGAAATATGGTGAGACCGTGGTGTATAAAAATGAAGAAAGGGGTGAAAAGGACGTACAAGAAGTGGAATGATGGAATCGCGAAGAGAGAGAGGGAGATGAGGAAGGAGTTTGGGTTGATGTGTAAAAGAAAAGAGCAAGGGAGAGAAAAGGAGCTGGAAGAGGATTTGAGGAGAGTTAAGACCGAGGGAGACGCGTGGAAGATAATAAATAGGTTTAGAAAGTGCAGGGAGGGGATAAGTGAAAAGATAGGAAGCGAGGGATGGAGGGAGTTTTTCAAAGAATCATTTGTAGGTCTCAGACGAACGGGAGAAAGATGAGGGAGGTAGAAGAACGAGAGAGGAAGGAGGGTCAGAATTAAGTGAAGAGGAGATAGAGTTACAAATGAGAAAATTAAGAAGGTTGAAGGCATCAAGCTTGGACGGGGTGCAGAACGAAGCGTGGATTTTTGGCATACCAGCTGTTAGAGACAGGCTAAAAGAGGTAGTTCGGAAGGTATGGAGGGGTAAGGGATTTCCAGGAGGGCGGCGGGAGGGGCTCATAGTGCCACTGTATAAGAAGGGGGATAAGGATAGGCAGAAAAATTATAGAGGAATCACATTGATGAACACGGCGTACAAAGTGTACGCAATGGTATTAGCGGAGAGGCTACGAAGTGATGTCGAGGGGAAAGGCATATTGCCGGAGACTCAGGCAGGATTTAGAGCGGGTAAGAGCACTATAGACAATATTTATATCCTGCAGCACGTAGTGGATAGAGAAAAAGTAAAAAAGGGGGCAAAAGTGTACGCTTTTTTCGTGGATCTTAAAGGTGCTTTCCCATCGGTGGAACGGGGGAGTTTGTGGGAGGCGATGGAGGAGAGGGAAGTAGAGAAAGGTCTGATCGAAAGGGTAAGAGAGATGTATGAAGAGATGAAAGATAGGGTGAGAGGAGGGGACACGATTTCAGAGTGTTTCTGGATGGATAGGGGGTTTAGGCAAGGGTGTCCGCTTAGCCTATAGCTATTCACAATCTTAATTGCTGACATGGAAAGGGAGCTAGAGGAAGGAGTAGTTGGGAGAGTGAGGGTAGCGGAGGTTAGAATTTGGTCACTTGCGTATGCAGATGACCTAGTGTTGCTGGCAAAAAGTGGGGAAGCATTGAAAGAGATGATGAAGAGGTTGAGAAGGTACATGAATAGGAGTCGGTTAGAGTTAAATGCAGAAAAGTCCAAGGTGATGGTGTTCAGGAGAGGAGGTGGAAGAGATAAGAGAGGGGATTGGGAATAAAAAGGGACGGTGGTGCAGGAGGTGAAAGGGTTCGTGTACCTGCGATTCCTATTTCGGAGGAATGGAGGAGTGAATGGGCATATAAAGGAGAGGGTAAGGAGGGCGAGTGTTGTGATGAGGCAGGTGTGGGGATTGGGAAAAAGGTTGTTTGCAGATGACTTTGAAAGGAGGATAAAGCTGTTTGACTCCCTTGTAATGAGCCTGCAACTGTATGGAGTAGAGGTGTGGGGGTGGAAGGAAAGCGAGGAGGGTTGAACAGAAGTACACCTAGTTGTATCGTGAGAAGGGAGACAGGGAGAAAGAGTTTGGAGATTTTGACAGATAGCCGGGCGTGTAAGTATGAGGATAAATTCCTGGAAGAGGGGAGAAGAAGGCTTCTGAGGGAGTGTTGGTTGGCAAGGAGAACAGGAGAGGAGAGGGAAATATGGAGGAGAGAGAGAAAGTATTTTCTAAAAATGATCTGCATGAGGATGAAGTGAAACGTCACGAGGAGGGAAGAAAGGTGTATGAGTTGGTTAAGAGGAACGGAATGGAAAGAGAGAGAAGGCAGAAGGGAAGGAGAGGATAAGGCAGTCAAGGTGTAATGAGAAATATGGGTGGATTATTCCAATGAAGAGAGCGCGATATTTGTGTGGAAAAGGAGAGAAAGAAAGCCAGGAGATAATAGCAAGAATGAGATGTGGAAGCATGGAGAGTGGAAGTGTGGAGTGCGAGGAGGTGGATGGAAGTGGAATTAGCATGGAAATAATACTGCATGAAAAAGGCGAGAAAAGGGCGATTGCATGGGCGAAGGGGGTCTTGGGTAAGATGAAGAGGAACAGAAGGAAGGAGGAGGAGGGATGGAGACAGATGTGTAAAGAGGAGACCTTTTTAATTCGAATCCCTTCATAATTTTTTTGAATTTATCTCCAAAATATATCTTTGTTAAATCTTTTGAAATAGAATCTCTTGAATTGGAGCTATCATAATTGAATAGTTTTCATTTGGAATCATTTGTTATAAAAAGTCTGATCTGAAAGTACATTTCATTCCGTAATTTTTTTATAGAGAAAAAATAGAATGGAAAAAATGAAACATCTCATGAATCTTCTGGAATTTGCTTAAATCTTTGTTAAATTTTTGTGAAATAATCTACAATATTTTGTAATCTTGCGAATTTTTTCAACCTTCGAAATATGTTGGGATCATGCGTTATCTTAAAAATTTTATTTATTTTTCGGAACCTTTGTGAAGTCATTGAAATTTTCTCAAAATCTTTTGAGATAAAATGTTCTGAAATTTTCGTCCAACTTTGTAATCTTATGAAATCATTTAAAACCTTTTTAAATCTTTGTAAAATGTGCGATTCACAATACATATGATAATTTACAATCTTATAATTTGGAATCTCCTACAACCTTTCTGTGTTCCTTTGAAATGTTTGAATTCTCTCTGATATGTTTGAAATCTTGGAGATCTTGAAAATTTCTCTGAAATCTTGGAAGTCTTCTGGAAATTTCGAAACATTATAGTAAGTACATTTAGTCTGTCACAAAAAGGCCGTTTTCGGACAAAAATACCATAAAACTTTTTTTTGCGGAAATCGCTAGAAGAGCATTCAAAAAGCTTAACCTGAAAAATGTAGGATCGTTCAGGGGCGGGCTTTTGAGAAGACTCAGAAAGTTTTTGGATTTGATATATCTCGGAAATGGTAGGTTTTTGGGGAAATTTGTAAGGACAAAAAATGTTGGCAATGTTTTCTACAAGTTTCCTTTCTAGGTCGACAAGCTGCGATGAAATTGCAAGTGATAGATGGCGCTTAAGTACCAAAAAAAGCGTATTTTCTATGTTGCATGCTCAATAACAATTATTAGCACATTTTTGTACAGCTCGTTTGACATAAAATTTTAAAAACTTTGTTAAATCACGTTCAATACTGAAGTCAGCATAGTTTTGGAAAAAAAATTAATAATAATCAATATTAATCCATGATAACAATTTATCATTAGGAATAATTTGAAAGTCCTACTTACAAAAAAATGATTTATTCAGTCTCAAGTAATTATTTATTATATACCCATACTAACGCCGCCCTCGTCGGAAAAAATGGGAAATCTACGGGGACAAGTTTATCACGCTATAACTCGTGAATGATAAGTCGGACAGGAAAAGTTTTTATATAAATTGTGTATGTTGTCTTAAGACAGACAACTTTTTTCTTGACAGTTTTGCGATTAAAACATTTTTTATGTACCAAAAAACGAGAAAACCCTTTTTCTTGGTACTTTAGCGCCATCTATTAATTGCATTTTTTATCGCAGCATGTCGACCCAATAAGAAAAGTTGTAGAAAACATTGCTGTCAACATTTTTTGGCCTTATAAATTTTCCCAAAAACCTACCCTTTCTGAGATATATCGAATCCAAAAACTTTTGGAGTTTTCTCAAAAACTCGACCCTGAACGATCCCGCATTTTTCAGGTCAAGCTTTTTGAATGCTCTTCTAGCGATTTCCGCAAAAAAATGTTTTATGGTATTTTTTTCAACAAAATTTGACAAATTGACTGTACTATTTGAGAATATTTTAAATTTATGCGGATATTCCGAATATTTGAAAGCTTTGCGTATCTGAAAATTTCGTGAAACTTTGGAATCTTCCGAAATTATTCAAACACTTTTTAAATCTTTGTAAAATCTGCGATTCACAATACATATGATAATTTACAATCTTATAATTTGGAATCTCCTAAAACCTTTCTGTGTTTCTTTGAAATGTTTGAAATCTCTCTGATATGTTTGAAATCTTGGAGATCTTGAAAATATTTCTGGAATCTTAGAAGTCTTCTGGAAATTTCCGAAACATTATAGAATATTTCAAATCCATGTGGATATTCCGAATATTTGGAACCTTCACGAATTTTCTCAATCTCCGAAATATTTTGAAATCATGCGTCATCTTGAAAATGATATGAACTTTTCGAAACCTTTGTGAAATCATTGAAATTTTCTAGAAATCTTTTGATTGAATGTTCTGAAAATTTCGTGAAACTTTGAAATCTTGTGCAATCATTCAAAACCTTTTCAGATCTTCGTAAAATCTGCGATCCACAATACATGATGATGATGTACAATCTTATAATTTTGAATCTCCTTAAATTTTTATGTGTTTCTATGAAACGTTTGAAATCTCTCTGAAATCTGTAAAATCTTGGAGATCTTGAAAATATTTCTGAAATCTTAGAAGTCTTCTGGAATTTTCGAAACTTTCTAGAATATTTCAAATCTTTGTGGATAGTTCGAATATTTGAAACCTTTGCGAATTTTTTCAATCTTCGAAATATTTTGAAATCATGCGTCATCTTAAAAATAATATGAATTTTTCGGAACCTTTGTAAAAATCTTTGGAATTTCCTTTAAAAACTTTTGAGATAAAATGTTCTGAAATTTTCGTGAAACTTTGTAATCTTCTGAAAACATTTGAAACCTTTTAAAATCTTTGTAAAATCTGCGATTAAAAAAATATATGATAATTCACAACCCTTTAATTTTCAATCCCCTAAAATTTTTTCATGTTTCTTTGAAATGTTTGAAATATCTCTGAAATCTTCGAAATCTTGGAGATCTTGAAAATATTTCTAAAATCTTAGAAGTCTTCTGGAATTTCCGAAACATTATAGAATATTTCAAATCCATGTAGATATCCCGAATATTGAGAATCATATAAAAGAATTGTTTACAGAAATAATTGACCAAAGATAAGCTTATTAAAAATAAGTCAGCACCTATTTTGTACAGGAAAAATCCGGATTGTAGTACCTACATTTCGGTATAAAAAGTCCCTTCTCCAAGGTTTTTTGAAACATAAAATCCAGCTATTTGTTCTGAAATTTCGGTGCAGGATTTTAATGTTTTGTAACTTGTAGACACCATAAATTAGAAAAAATATAATTTTGTTTAAATTTTATTCCTGCTTCTAGTAAGAGGAGGTTTGATATTTCCAACTGGAAAAAACAGGAATTTGGTGGGCAAAAATAAGTAGACACCCTGGTGTAAATAAGGAATTTTTACCCGAATTTCCGAACGTAATTGCAGCATCTGTTTGAATATAACCCATTTGGGTATGATGGATTCCCAATTCCTCACTAGGTCTGTTAGCACTACTGACAACTCCACTCGTGATCGTGTTACTCAAGGAAAGAGGTGAACCAATAGCGACAACGAATTCCCCAGGTCTCAAATTAGAAGAACTTCCAAATTTCATCACTGGAAGATTTTTTTTATCAATTCTTACAGTTGCGAGGTCACCCTGATGATCGACATCTTCCACAACTCCGTCGTAGGTCGTTCCATCGAATAGTCGGACCCTCACCATGGAGTTAGGTCGTTTCATAACGACATGAGCATTCGTGAGAACTAAACCATCTTCATGAACTATGAACCCGGATCCGTTGTTGTAGGTCGTCGGTTTTCCTGAGAATAAATCTACCCTCTTGGGATCTCTGATTTCTATATAAACGACAGCTGGTGCACAAATTTCAACCACGTCGGCGATGAAGTTATATTTCTTTCGATTTTGACTAATGTCAATGAGGTCTATTGTCTTTGCACTAACCGTTGGTATGAGTGAGTTAATCACATCCTGGACAGAAAGGAATTTTTCCTGAGATTTAATGAATGAGTAACCAAGAGCGGAACCCGAAACGAGAGCACAGGCTAAAAATGTTGAAGTCCTGTGGGAATTTTTCCCTCGTCCTTTGTATGTGGAATAAAACCTAAGTCGCTCTTTTAAAGGCAGGACCAAAATTCGAGACCACGGAGGTCTAATTTTTGTGAAGAGAAGATGTGTTGTTTTGAAAAGAGACATCTTCTCTGGGGCTCTATTTTCTGGTTTTCAGAATATTCTGGTTTTTCAAATCCTCTTTTCGAGATCTTCGACTGGAGAAGATGTATTGTTCTTTTATTTTTCAGTTGATTTCTGATCTTAGAAATTTCCTATTATTTATAAAATACTATCTTGTTATTCGAACCTTTACTTTTTCGGTCATCATTTTGGTATCATCGTCTAAATTCCATCTTTTTTTTCCTGTTTTCGCTGTTCGAAAGGACGTTTTCTGAAAAAAGATTCGATTTTTTAGAAATTAAGGGATCCCAGCGGTTCAGTAGTTTAATTTTAGATAAAAAAAATTATTTTATCCCGAAAAAAGGGGATTGAAAGGAGATTTAATTATTAATAAAAACTTTTAATATCATATTGATTCCTCTTAAATATTAGATAAAAGTGTCCCCTAACAACAAGTTTTTTAGTCATTTTATTGTTTCAAACTTTTTTTTTTAAGCTAGCTTCCAAAAATTTTCTGAAAACTTTAGCATTTTCTACTGATAAGAATTCGAAAAGATCAGAGATTTAAGAATGGTTAACAACAGAATAAAGAAATTCTCATGTTTGAATTAGTTTAAAAGTATTTTTGTGAGCATGTAGGCTAGAAAGAATTAATTTTAAGCACACACAAAAATTACCATTTAAAAATTGCACTTTTTCTATTTTTGTTTCCTCGGACTTCAAAATTTTTTTCTAATGTATTGTAATCAGTTAAAAGTTCTCAAATAATTTTAACATTTGCTAATCTAATAATCAAATTTTCTAATCAAAAAATATAACAGTGTGATAAATAACAAACTAGGAAGATTTTAAAACACAAAAGCAATATTATTATGACAATCCAAATATTTTCGTTTGTTTTTCTTTGAACTAACTTAGTGCTGATAACTAGGTGCTAGTTTCAGTCTAATTTTCCAGTCGGAAAAGCTACTATCATATTTTTGGTTGAGAATTTATATTTTTTTATTAGAAATTCCAAGTTCAACAACTTTGTTAGGAAATCAGTATTTTTGTATCTCTAACCGTGCTATTGAATTTTACTATCCTTTTAATATTTTTTTCTAAAATTAATCTTACTAACAGAAAACTTATTTATACCACTTTTGGTTGAAATTGATATTTTTCAGTGGATAATTAAACAATTTTGAAATAAAGTTATTCTTTTTGTTTGAAAATTCGGCTTTTTAGATTAAAAATTCAATAAATTCATTGGAATTTATTCTACTTCTTGGCTGGAAAATCTTAGTTGGAAATTCAATATATTTGTTATTTCTTGAAAAATGTCTTTCTTCACGGAAATTCAACTGTTTTTGAAGATTCCCAATTCTCCCGTTTTTTTGTTAAAAATTGACTTTTCTGGCTGAAAATTTCTTTGGTAAAATGTTTCGATTTTTTGAAGAAAACTTGTCTTTTTGGCTCAAGAATTAAATGATTTGGTGTAAATTTTTGTTTGTGATAGAAATATCTTCTTTTTTGTTAGAAATGCAACTGCTCGGTTGAAATTTAAACGATTTTGATTTAGGAATGAACTTTTCTCTTGAAAATTCGTTTTTTTGTGTTCGAACTCAACTATTTTCATCGAAAATTAAAAACTTATTTGGATAAAATGTCAACCAATAAATTCTTCATGGAGAATTCATATTAGTTCGTTGAAAATTGCACCACTTGGTTGGAAGATAAACTACTTTGTGGAAAATATGATAATATTAAAAAGAATTCAACTTTTTTGTTGAAAATTTATTTTTTCCAAAATTCAACTGCTATGTTTAACATTTGTGATTGATTATTTTAGCTGACCATGTCACTATTAACTGAAACTATTTTGATCAAGATTCGTCTCATTGGGTTCGAAATTTAACTAATTGAATAACTGTTTCGTTGAAAATTCATTTTTTTTGTAGATTTAATTATTTTGTTGAAAAGTGGATATGTTGAAAGTCCAACAATAAAAAAATATAAAAAAATAAACAATTTTGTTAAAGTCATACTTTTCGGTAGAAAATTTGTATTTCAAGGTTGAAAATTTTTATATTTTAGCATGATTTCTATACTATTTAGTTAGGAATAAACTTTTTCGTTGAAAATACATATTTTTATGACGAAATCAAAATATTTTGTAGAAAACTCGTCTTTGCCCTTTTTAAAATGCAACTCATTGATTGAAAAACTATTGAGGATTCAACTATTTTATTGAAAATTCGTCTTTCTCGGTTGACGCAGACTATTTTTAATTAAAACAAACATAGTTTTTGGTTGAAATATTTACTATTACATTCTCAATCGAGAGTTTGTCCTTTTTGATTAAAAATTTAAATTTAAAACCTGAATTTGTCTAGAAGTTTTCTTTTTCGTTAGAAAATTCAACTATTTTTTCGAAAATTTTTCTATTTTGTTAGAAATACAACATTTTTTCTTGAAATATTAGAGATTTAAAGCTTTCCAAATGCAATTTCTTATAGTACTCACATTGATTTGATTTGAAATAGTTCTTTATCTTAGAATATCTCCTTGATTCCTCTGCTTCGCGGAATTTGGGCCTGTGCAAAAAAACAAATAAATCATTTCTGAAATTGGTACCATAGAAGAAAAATCTACTTCAAAGCGTTCAGGTTCCTGAAGTATTAAATTTCTGTTTATGATTGTTGAAAAACGAATCGAAACTTGCAAAAAAAGGATCAAAATTGCCGTGTTTTTTACCTTAAATTCGGAAAAATGGGTAAGGGAAAAGATATGAGATTAGTTGAAAACTGGACGGACTGTGAACCTTGAAATTCGTCACAAATATTTAAAAAATCCTGGCCGTATTTTGTAAGAATGTTCTATTCCCGGAAGGAATTGTGGAAATTCTAGAGGATTTCAATCAATATCTTTCGTAATACTGAAAATTGATTTTGGAAGTTTTCTTACCTGAAACGTTGCCGAATTTGTAAATTCCTAAGTCAAATTACTAAAACCTATCAACAATATGACGAAAATAATTGGAATTTTCCATAACATTTACAAAAATCTTAACTTTCGTTTTGTGAGCCTTATTGTGAGGTTATGTCACATCACCATGCTGATGATCTGTGATGCTGATTGCCTGATGTCTCTTTAAACCCTTTAAACGCAATGAAAGTTGATTTCAAGATATCAAGCCAAAAGGGTTTAGGCGAATTAATTAATTTTGGACATATTTGGAGACTTATCTGATAGAAAAGGGATATTTTGAATTAAATCTCCAATAATATGAATAGTTCTAACTTAATTTCATTATTTTATAAAACTGAGTTGATATTTCGACAAATTTGAAAAAAATGACGATTCCAAATTGAAAGAATTTGGATAGGAATAATTCTTGAATAAAAAACGCTTCCAATTTGATAATTTGATAATAAAACTGAGATAATAGGAAAATTATTGCAAATGTAAAGGATTTCAAATGTGACCTTCCCTGAATACTGATTTGAATTTCACCGCGCCAGTCAATAAAAGAGATTATTAATTAATTCCCTTACCGATATAGCGTACTGTCGAGTGTGTCGAGTACTGAGTTACCGACACTGAATACAATTGTTTACAAGTTTACGTTTTTTCAAAAAGCACGTGTAATTTGTGAAATCTTGAACAAAATAAGCCCCAGAAAGTTAAATCCCATCTGCCTGAATCTTGTTGATCTTCTGGTAACCAGTAATGTGTTATTTGTGACCGTCAGTCATGTTTTATCGAAAGTTTTTGAGTAAAACTGTTTCTAACCTCACTTTTACAGTCCGGTCTCCCTCGTGTAGTTTAAGTCGCACTTTTTCAGAAAAATCGACAGAGAATGATAAAATTCCGGAGGATTCGAGGGAAACAGTAGTGTCGAAACTCCTCGAAGACGCTGCCACTTTCGATGAAGCAAAGGACACAAATTGGGCAACGAATCCTTATCCGGAGACAGCACCGGTGAACCAGAAAAAAGAGCCGGAAAAAGAGAAGGTCCTCCCAAATGATAATTCAGTTCTTTTATTTCCCGGGCAAGGAGTTCTTAAAGTCGGGATGGTTAAAGATTATTTACATTTTCCAAGAGCGAAAGAATTATTCTCGATCGCAAGTGAAATCCTTGAGTATGATCTGTTGAAATTGTGCTTGCACGGACCTCAAAAGCAATTGGATAAAACAGAATTTAATCAACCGGCAACTGTTGTTGCTTCTTTAGCCGCTTTGGAAAAATTAATTGAAGAAAGGCCCAGTGTTTTGCAAAATTGTAGAGCCGTTGGTGGATACAGTCTTGGTGAATTGACTGCCTTGATTTTCTCTGGAGCAATCGATTTCGAGTCAGGTATTAAGCTGGTGAACATTAGAGGGAAAGCTATGCAGGCAGCTTCTGAAAAATCGAAACAAGGAATGCTGTTTGTTTATACGAGACCAGAGGCTAAAATTCATCAAGTTTGTAAGGATGCTCAAGCCTGGGCGAGAGATCTAGGAGCCGACGAGCCAGTTTGTAGGTGGGAAATCAAAACATTTGTTTTATTTTTTTTCACGCCTAAGAATTTTTTCATTTTAATAATAATACACAATGTATTTTTCACAACTGTGATTGGTTTTATATTAACATTTGATGTTTAAATAATTATCTTAAAGAATACATTATTTGATTAAAATATTTGGAATCTCTTCAAATACCTAGAAATCACTTGAAAATTTTTCAGCCCTTGTTGAATTCCTTTGAAATCTTGAAAATAGAAAGCTTTAGAAATCCTTATTTTGGAATCCTTCGGAATAAAATGCATAAAATTATTTCATTTCTTACAGTTCTCTGGAAGTTTGTTAAAGTCCAAATTAAACTTTCCTATATAAGTTCTCTAAAAGAACAGTTCAAACTTATAGAAATCTGATGTCATTAGAGATTTAATAATCCGACTGGAAATACATTCAATTTCTTGATATACCTTCAAATCCTATGAAATGCTTGGAGTAGCAGGCGAAATTTCTCATTTCACTTAATTTCTAAAGTTTCCTAAAAATCACTCAAAATTGAGCTTAAAATCTTTCAAAATCCTACAAAATTTCTTGGGATCTTCCGCAATTTTTTGGGATCTATTTAAAAAGCTAAAAATCTTTTGAACTTCCATAAATCTTCCCAAATGATTTGAAGTCTTATGAAATCCTTTCAAACTTGTGAAATTCATTGAAATCCTTTAATTCTTTGGAATCTTTTATAATAATGAAATTCATTTAATGAAAGTGATTTTTAATGAAAGTGTATCCTAAAATATTCCTATCATTTATAATTTGTGATTGTAGCATGTATATATATTTTTTCCTTATATATTTTATGTAGATTCTATACCCTGAGCTTACGTACGTAAACTGTCTCGCATCATAAATTAATCTTATCAGTCCTAATACTGTTTATTATCAGCTTCGTATTCTGAAACGCTTCAAACCGACTGCTGTTTCACAGTTTTATCTGTACTATGTATAACCTGCTCCTGAAAGGGCTAAGCCCTAGGGACTTTTTTTCGAATAAATACAAATACAAAATAATAACTCGAAATCCTCTGAAATTTCGTGAGTTCTTTCACATCCTCTTAAATTGTTAAAATATGTAGAAATACCTTGAAATAAGATTTATTTCATTCCCGAAAGTTTTTTAAAATCCCCGAGAATCCATTAACATATTTGGAATGCGCGAAAATGAATTTGAATGACTAGAAATCATTGGATTCCCGAGTGCAAATCCTTTTAATATAATTGGGATTTAAGTTATTCATTGAAATCCTCTGAAAGAAAGGTTGAATCTATAGAAATCCCAAGAGATTAAAAAAATCTTATAAATTTTTGAAAACTTCTTGAAATACCCTGAACTGTTTGAATTTGCTAGAAATTCCTGGAAGTTTCATTCCAGTTGATTCATTTTCCAAATTTTTCTAGAAATCCTTCAAAATCTAACGAAATCCCAGAAAATTCTTTGGGATCTGTGCGAACAGCTTTAAATTTTTGAAAACCCGCAAATCCTTTGAAACGATTTTCGGTCCTATGAAATCCTCTGAATCTTTTTAAATTCATTAAAATATGTTTATATCTTTAGAAATCTCACAAAATTCTGTGACTTTCCTTGAAACTTCAAAAATATCTTTTAATTCTGCAGAATTTTTTTAAATTACTTAAAATTCAAAAATCTCTGAAAATCCAATTTATTTTGTTTCCTTATATCCTCAGAAATTTGATAAAATTGTTTAAAATCCATTTGAATTTTCGAAAATCGTTAAAATCTAAGTAAGTAAAAATCATTAAAAATGAGAATGAAATTCTTACAATTTAATTCGAAGTAAAACTTTTTATTAAAGTTCTTTGAAAAACCCGTTCAGACCTAAGCAAATCTTGAATACATTTAGAGATTTGATAAAATCTTCGAAATTCTTGGGAATCTTTTTGAAAAACTCAAAGACTCATACTGAATTTCCTATAAAATTCTTCCATAGGGATGTAGCGGCCATAACAGTGAGTTAAGAACCTTTCGGACATTCTCAAAATTCTTAAAAACTATCAAACACTCAAAATTAAATAAATAAAAAATGTAATTCCTTCTACTTCTACCAATATGTGGGAAGCGGGGCATTAATAGAATCTCAGGCCTGCTTTTTGTTGAACCAAATAGTTTAATTTTTAATTGAATTTTTATCACCTATGGTTGAAATTGTAACCACTTCGTTGAAAATTAATTCATATTTTTTGGTTAGAAATTCAAGTATTTCAAATATTCTTCGAATTCTGAACTAGAAATAGTTCAGAATTCGACAATTGGGTGAAAATTTGTCTGTTTGAATTGGAAATTCAATTATTTCGTTGAAACTTCACACATTTTGTTCTTCTTTGCGGCTAACAATTCAAGTTATAAATATAAACATTTTTCATTTTAGTCGACAAAAATGTCACTTTTTCTTTATTGCTTTAAAATTTTCATTTTTATAGTTCAAATCGCAACCATTTTGTTGACAATTTTTTTTTTTTCGATGAAAATTAATTTTTTTGGCAAGAATTGAACTATCTAGTTAAATGTTCATCATTTCAGTTAAAAAGTCGTCTTTCTGGTTTAAAATTCAACCACTTTAGGGTAGCATCTATAATTTCGTTCAATTCTCCATCATTTTGTGTGAAAGTAAAAGTTTTCTTTTATGAGTAATTTTTTTCAACTGAAAATTCAACTCATTCTAATTAAAAATCTCATGGTTTTAGTTGAAAATTCATTTGTTTAGTTGAACATCACTTTTTTCAATTTAAAATTTGATAATTCACATTTTCGTTGATAATTTGTCTTTTTCAGTAAAAGTTAATTTATCTGTTTTGAAAATTAACTCCTTCAGTTGAAGATTATTTGTTTTAGTATAAAACTCTTATGCTTGGTTTGGAATTAGTTTTTTGGACTAAAAATGTTATTGTTTCATTTTTGGTGGAAAATAATTATGTTTTGGGTTCGAAATTCGACTATTTTCTTGAAACATTGTATTTTGTCGTAGAAAATTATTCTTTCTATTTGAAAATTAATCTTCTTGTTTGAATATTCACCTCCATGGTTGAAAAATTTAAGTGCTCCAGTTGAAAATTCATCTTCTTGATTGGGAAATAAACTATTTTGTCGGAAATCCGTTTTTTTTTTGATTATCGTGAATTGATTTTTTTGATTGTAAGTTTAACTGTTCCAAAATATGTGAAAAAATAATTTTTGTTGTTGAAAATTTGAGTATTTTTTTCAAAATTAATTTATTTTGCAATCCTTGATCTATTTTGTTAAAGGATATTTAGAATGAACGTCGCGAATTGAAATAAACGTTTGCGTTTTGCGACAAATATGAATGTGTTACTTTTAGTTGACCGAGAAAATTTAAAAACTTGACCGGGAAGAACCGGTAGATGACGGGGAAATATGAAATCTTCCGCCGGATCGTCCCCCTGATTTTGTGCTCAGAAAGATGAATTTCTACCAAGAGAGATGAATTTCTACCAAGAAAGATGATTTTCCTAACAGAAAAAAATGAATTTCCAGCGGGATGATTTTTTTCTTTATCAACGAAGACGAATTTTTGGAGAAACAGCTTTTTGTTCAAAAATTAGGTCAAGCTTCAGATTTTAACCAGATACTTTTTTTGTTTCTCTAGGATTGCCATTTATTTATACACGCAGGCAAAAATATTGGCAGGAAACGATGAAGCTCTACGTTACATCCAGGAAAACAGCTCCAAATTAGGTCTGCGAAAAGTGACAAGGCTCCCAGTTTCAGGAGCATTCCACACCTCCCTAATGGAACCAGCAATCGAACCCTTCAAAAATGCCTTGAATGGCACAATAATCGAAGAACCGAGAGTGAGCGTGCTTTCAAATTATTCTGTGAAACGATACCGTGACCAAAGAGATATTAGGAAAGGCTTGCTGAAACAATTAGTGAACTCAGTGAAATGGGAACAAACCCTTCAAAAATTATACGCTAGACCTGACGGAACTCCATTTCCAAGAACATTTGATCTCGGATCAGGTGGACAATTAAAGACTATTTTAAAAAACGTTAATAGTAAAGCCTGGGATTGGTGCTACTCCATTTAAATTTAGTAAACCTTACTTTTCTAGGCTCTTAAGTTTGTGTGCAACTTTAAAAAACTGGGTACTAGTTTTTAGTGATCAAAATATAACACAACGGAACTTGTAAATATGGATTGCAGTCTTCGAAGAACTTGTAGAATTGAAAAATATATTTGTAGAAAAGTATATGGAGTTTTTTAATAAAAAATTATTCAAAACTAACCTGGCAATAGTAATGAATCTAGAAATGTACCGTGAAAAGTTTCATTTGAAACTTTTACTTCGAAAGTTTGAAAATTTGAAACTTACGATTAATGAAGTTCTTGATGAGAATCAAATGTTGATTTTCGAACTAAAAAGACGAATTTCCTACAAAAAAAGTGGAGTTTTTGATCCGAAATATGATTCTCTTACGAGAAAGATTATTTTTTCCAAAAAGTTAGGTTTTCATGGGAAAATAGTTTTATTCTGATCGAATAAATCAACTTTCTACCAGAACGTAATAATTGTTTACCGAAAGTACGAATTTTCAACGAAAAAGTTATTTTTGAAACAAATAGTTTTATTTTTCACCAAAGATAGTTTTTTAAAACCAAATAGTACTTTTTTTTTATCAAAAAGAAGATTTTTTCTACCATAAAGACCAATTTCTACCAAAGCTGTTGAGTTTCGAAACCAAAAAGACGAATCATCTACAGTTAGTTTTTTAACCAGATAGTAAAATTTTCAATTTAAAATATGAATTTCCAACAACAGGTTTGTGTTTAGAACCAAAATAGAAAAAATCATTCACAAAAAAGTTGGGTTTCCAACCCGAAAAATATGATTTAAAAAAAAAATTCTTAAACCAAATAGTTAAATTTACAACAAAAATAGTTTTTTTATTAAAAAATACGAATTTAAAACAAACCGGTTGAATATTCAACCCCAAATTCAACTAAAATAATGAATAACTAATTTATAAAAATCATTTTTTTCAAAGTAATTTATCTTCGAATCAAATAATTAATTTCTGTGTCAAAAATAGACAAATTCAAAAAAATTATTAAACCCACAACTTATACAGAATAACCATCAACCAAACAGCTGAAATTTTAACCAAAAAATATGAAATCTCAATCAAGAAGATCGGCTTTCTATCAGAAAGATGAATTTTTAACCAAATTGTCCAATACTCGTATATTTATAAACCATGATAATTTATACCAATTTTCAAGAAAGAATGAAATATTTACATCTTCGATTGAAAAAATTTATTCTTTTCAAAAAAAGGGTATTTTTACTGAAATAGTTAAATTTTTATCTAAAATGATAAATCGTCAATAGGGGTTCAAAATAAAAGGAGATAATTCTAAACAACGAATGAAATAGTTGGATTTCCGATTATAAAAACAAGTTTTCAACTAAACAGATAAATCTTTTACCGAAAAATGAATTGAACAATTTTTAACTTTCAACCAAGCAGTTGAATGTTTTACCACGAATAAGATTTTTTAACAAAGTAGTTCAATTTTCAAAAAAATGATAAAATTTTCAACGTAAAAGTAAAACGTACAACGAACGAATTAGTCCAGAATCCAATAGAACCTAAAAAGAAAATCATACTATTTTTGCTGAAAGTTATTTATTTTTAATTGGAAGTTTACTATTATATTTATGTTTCGGAATTCATCTATTTTGGTTAAACATTCTACTATTTAATCGTTTTTCCACGTACTTTTTTTTCGGTGGGAAATTAATTTTTTCAATTAAAAATGCACATTTTTTATCATTGGTTCAAAATTTATTGTTTTCAGATGCAAATTCAAGTATTTCTTCGAAGATTTATGTATCTTGTAGAAAACTCGCTTTTTGGCTTGCAACGTCTATTGTGTTATTTAAAATTCGTCGATTTGGGCTGAAACATCTAGAATTTTGTCAGGAAATTGAACTCAGAGGATTTGCCTTTTTGGCTGTTTATTCAAAAATTGGTCTCTTTTGGCTGAGGATTTAATTATTTTCTTGTAATTTCGTCTTTTTTATTAGGATTCAAGTGTTTTAAAATTTAAATTCAACTGCTTGGTTCAAAGTTGAAATTCTTTGTTAACAATTAATCTATTTTGTTAGAAATTTTATTATTTTGTTGGGAAGTAATTTTTTAATCCAAAATTTGACTTCAAATAGAAAATACGTCTTTTTGGATGGAAGATATACCAATCTTCTTAAAAATTCAACTTTTTGTTTCAAAATGAAACTGTTTTTGGTTTGAGTGTAATCTTTTTTGTTGGAGAATTCGGCCAACTGTTTTAAAATTCAACTATTTGGTTAAACATTGAACTATTCTGTTGGAAATTCATCCTTTTCGCTTCGAGGTTCAACTATTTGGTTGACAATACTTATATTGTTAGATTTATGTTTGTGCGTTTAAAATTCAACGATTTGGTTACAAACTCATATTTTTTTGAAAATTTAACTGCTCTGTTGAAATGAGTAATAAGAATGAATGAGAACAAAATTTATAAAGAGTTCTTGATTTTTATGATTTTATCAATGATGATTGCAATTCCAAATTTTAGCCTTTTATTGGCATTTGTTGATAGTTTTTCGTAGTTTATCCGATATTTAAACAGTTTTAACACATTTTTCAAGGGTAAGATGTAGCATTTGAAATAATAAGGTGTTTTCAAATGTAAAATATACATTTTTAATTAAAGTTTTGGCTGAAAATTTCAAAAATTATAAATTTTCGGAACGGCGCATTATTAGATAAATCATAACAACTTGATTCGGGTGTAGAATATTTTATTAAAAACTTGGAGAAGACGAAAAGAAGTATAAAACAAGTGTTCACTAAACATAATCTTACAGTATAACAAAATCGGCAAGTGTATACAAAATTCAGCACAAGTGTTAGCAAAATATTCTTAGTTTACAATATATTAAAATGCTTGAAATGCAGATAGATAGCGAAAATCTGGTAAAATACTGTATTGTGACAATTATTGCAAAAATTCAAGTTGAATATGTAAAAGGTATAGCCAAACCAAGGTACTGAGTTTTCCGGCATTTAGTTTGTCATATGTACATATAATATTTCAGTGAGATCAAAACTTAAACGTAATTAAAAATGCTGAAATCAATTATTTTAAAAATATAAATGTGGCGCATAATGTGTAATTATAAATAATTATCTTGAAATTATTTGCACGGTTCGATATTAGTAGCGTTCTTTGTTCACATTTTCATAGGGGGCCATCCTTAAATTACGTAGCACATTTTTTACCAATTTTTCATCTCTCCCCTTCCCATTTAACGAATCGTTACGAAATAGCTTATTACTTTTTTTGGGAAGAACTTTATTTTCCACCACAAAAGATGAATTCTTATGCAAAAGATCGAATTTTCTACTAAATAGCTGGATTTTCGGAAAAAGAAGATGAGCTTCCTAGAAAATCGTAGAATTCTCAACTAAAAATTTTGAATTCTTAATGAAAAATATAGCAATTGGTATTATGCCTACAAAAAATATAAAATTTAAATCAAACCGAAAACAGTTCAATTTGACCAAGGAAGAAAAGTTTTAAATAATTTTTTTATCCTCAATCAAAACAAAATAAATTCCTACATTAGAATTTCAGGTGTAAAAAAAAGAAGATTAAATTTCTACCAGAAAGGCAAATGTTCAACAAAAGTGTTGAATTGTCTACCAAGAAAGATTGTTAGTCAAGAATGAAAAAAAAATTTCATACATTTAACAGAATAGTTGAATTTCGACTAAGAACATGAATTTAAGGAAATTAAGCTTTAACTAAATAGTCCGATTTTTAATCGAAGAGCTGAATTTTAGAACAAATAGTTGATTTTTCAATAAAAAAAGACCAAGAGAATGAATCCAATCCGAAATGACAATTTTTCTATCTGTAAAGACGAATCTTAATCAAAATAATTGGATTTTGGTCCAAAAAAGGTAAATGTTCAACTAAACAGTCGAATTTTGAATATAATGGTCCAATTTTAAACTAAAGAGTTTTATTCACAACTAAACCAAAGAATTCTTTGATCATGAAAGACGAATTTTTTTGAAAACTCTGGAATTTCCAACCTGAAAAGTTGAATTCCAAAAGAGGTTAATTTCCAACCAAGACAGTGGATCCAATCCAAGTAAACAAATTTTCTGTTAAAAAGACTTATCTTCAACCGAACCGTTTGATTTTCGATCATAAAGGTAAAATTTTTCAACCAAATATTTGACTCTGGCTGGAAACAACCAACGGTAACAG
>WSXT02197262.1:0-19099 GCA_011762715.2 Neuroterus valhalla
TTCTTCTTTTGTTTTGCCTTGAAAAGGACCTGGATTCAGGTCGAAACATGTCGGCATCAAATAAATTATTTTTTTAATATCCAAAAACGGTATAAGGCCTCAACAAAATTTATTTTAATATCAACCGTCAAACACATAAGATAAAATGATAAATGTTCAACTGTATAACCTAAATTGTTAAGTGTAGAGAAGAATTCCTAAAGAAGAATATTAAGTTCCGAACGAAAAGATAATTTTCTACCAAAAAATGGATTTTTCAACAAAATATATGAAGTTTCAAAAAATTGATTGAATTTTCAATTCAAAAAGACAAATTTTCACTAAATTTTCGAATTTGGAACTAGAAAAGATCAATTTTCCATTAAAAATAAAACAGCTTAATTTCCAATTGAAGGAATTGATAATTTTTTACAAGAAAGGCAAATTTTCTTCGAAGTACATAATTTCTCAAAGTACTTGATTTTTTAACTAAAAAAGGATGAATTCGCAATGTCAATGTCGAATATCAAATTTGAGTCAGCTAAAAAATCTCATAGAGCAACAAATTTGCAAAACATTTTTCTTATAATGGAAAAAAATAAAACTTCTTCCTCTCATGACGTGAAGATATATTTGAATATTTTGAGAATTAGAATAAAGGAACGTTACATTCTTTAAATCAAATTATAAGATATATTTTTGAATCATAAAAAGAAAGCGGTCATTTCTCGTATGTTTTCGGTAGAATTTTAAATAGTCTAGGTTGAGTCAAGTAAATTCCCGGTTTTTTAATTAAATCCCCGGTCATTTCCCGGATCCGCTTTATCAAGAAGTACAAAGTCATTTAAAAGTTTGTTTATCGTAATGAATTTTTAATAATTTATTCAATAAAAATATATTCTATGATAATTATATTCACAAAACAATATTAATACTTCATATGCATATGTTTAATACAGTTTGTAGGTATGCGGCAGTACATATGTGTGCAGATGCGAATCTCCGTATAACGAACGTCATCATAATAATAACCGACATTCTCAGTCAATTTTAATAAGGAATCAGTACTCAACACTTGACTCAACTAAAAGAGAAGCGTTTCCAACTTTGAAATAAATAAATTTGAAATACATACAAATTTTCTATAGAAGAGAGGTTCAATAAGATTGAAAAAAAAAGAAAAAAACAGGTAATGATAAGGGGTTTCTTTTTTCATCAATTTGAATAGGTTTAGAAGAGCACTCTTAGTTTAAATCGTTTAAATAAAGAGAAGGAACAAGTTCATTTGGATTAATTCATAAGTGGTTTGAACAAGCGATTGGAAGGTTTTTTGTTTGATTGATAATGGTTTAAAAAGAGGGTTTTGTTTAACTAAGATTAGATTATAAAAATGTTATTAGTTTAATTAAAACAGGTTTTATCGCCTAATAGAAAATGAATCAAAACTGGACTTGATGTCTAATTATAAATGGAACAGGGTTTTTGAATGAAATGATAAGAGGTCAGAACACGGTTTTGTTCAATTAACAAAAGGGTTTTTTTATGTTTCAGTCTTGAAAGGGTTCAAAGAGTGGTCTTTTTTATTTGAAAGGGGCTGAGGAGGCACTTTTTTGCTCAATTGGAAAAAGAGTTCGTTGTCAGAATGATGATTCGGCGGACGATTTCAGTCATTTCCCGGTTCGTCAAGGTCAATTTTTTCAATTTTCCCGGTCAACTAGAGGCAAAATACTTATATTTGTCGCAAAGCGCAAACGTTAATTTTTATTCATGACGTTCATTTTAAACATCCTTTAACACAACAGATCAAACACTGCAAAATAAATCAATTATGAAAAGAATACTCTGATTTTTAACAAAAAAATGTAATTTTCTTACGAAAATTAAAACAGTTGAACTTAAAATCTGAAAAATCAAGTTACGATAGCAAAAATCTTCAACCAGAAAAGTTTAATCTCAAAACAAGAAGATGAATTTTCAACTAAAAAGATAAATATTTGACTGGAGCAATTCATTTTCCAACCACGAAGGTGAATATTCAAACAAGAAGATTAATTTCCAATAAGACAGAATCATTTTCTAAGGAAAAATATAATGTTTCAACAAAACAGTCGAATTCCAAAGTGAAAAATAATTATTTTCAACCAAAAATGGAACAGTAACATTTTTAGTTTAAAAACCCAATTTTGAAACAAGCATAAGTGCTTTATACTAAAAAAAAAAGAATCTTTAACCGAAGGAGTCGAGTTTTCAAACAGATAAATAACTTTTACTGAAAAAGATAATTAAACAAAAATTTTATTACTCAAATTTTAAATTGAGAAAAAATCAATGTTGAACTAAACAAATAGATTTTTAAAAGGAACTATGAAATTTTCAATTGGGATAAGTTTAATTTTCAATTGAAAAAAAATTTACTCATAACAAAAAAAACTGTCAAACAAATGATTACATTTATACACAAAATGATGAACAATCAAATGAAATTGTAAATGTTCAACTGAAGTAGTTGAATTTTAAACCAGGAAGACGAATGCTTAACTGAAATTATGAACATTTAACTAAAAAGAATAGATCAATTTTCGACGAGAAATTAATTTTCAACCGACTAAAATAAAAAATTTTCAACTGTATAACTTGAATTGTTAATCTTAAAGAAGAATTTTTTATGAAGAATATCAACTTCCGAAGAGAAAAATAGTTTTCTACAAAAAATCGACTTTTCAACAAAATATGTGAAGTTTCAACGGGAGAATTGAATTTCCAATTCAAAAAGACAAATTTTCACCTAAATGTCGAAAATGTTGAACTAGAAAAGATCAATTTCCCACTAAAAATGAAACAGCTGAATTTTCAGTTGAAGTGATTGATTTTCAACCAGAAAATACAATTTTTCAACAAATTGATTGAAATTTGAGCTATGAAATTTTCAACTATAAATGAATGTTTGACCAAAATGAAAAATGTTTAGCTGTATAACTCAAAATGTTAACCGTAAAGAAGAATTTCCGAAGAATATCAACTTCCGAAGAAAAAAAATAATTTTCTACAAAAAAATCGATTTTTCAACAAGATATGTAAAGTTTCAACGAAATGAATAAATTTTCAATTCAAAAAGAGAAATTTTCACCGAGTTGACGAATTATGAACTAGAAAAGATCAATTCTTAACTAAAAATGAAAAATTCAAAATTTCAGATCAAGGAATTGATTTTCCACCAATCTTCAAATAAATAGATGTATTTTTAGCACAATTTTTGACCATAAATATTAATTTTCTACAAAAATGCCAAATTTTCCAAGAAGTACATAGATTCTCAAAGAAATAGTTTAATTTTCAAATTCAGAAATCAATGTCTAACTTAATGCTTGAATTTTTCACCAAAAAAAGATGAGTTGATTTTTCAAAGCAGTTACAATTTCAACCAGAGGTGAATTTGGAATCGAAACAATGCATTTTTAACATAAAAATTTGATTTTGAAGAAACAACTTTAAATTTCAAAAATGCAGTTGATTTTTTAACTCAAACAGGATGAATTTTCAATGAACACTGTAAACAAGCCTTCCTAATATGAAATTAGGAAAAGGGAACTTTAAAATTGTGACGAATTTTGAATTGGAGGGACGATTTTTCAAAATTCCTCTCGTCTAAATCCGAATTATAATCAGTTTGAAAAGTTCACGTTCGATGTAAAAATCCCCTGTTCCAAGTGAAATTAAACATCTTCACTGAAACTCCCTGCCCTGAAATAAAAACTATAATTATTTTCTGAAATCTCCTGTCCCAAGTCAGATAAATGAGGTAGAGCAAATAAAACGTGATAAAAACATTTTTTTGAAATGATAATAATAATAAGAATAATAATAATTCCTTCTGTAGGTTTGAGCCATTATCGATTCGATTATCAAATTTTAGTCAGTTAAAAAAATATCACAAAGCAACAAATTTGCAAATTGTCTCCTAATAATGTATGAAAAAAAAATTCTTCCTCTCATGAAGTATAGATATATTTTATATCTATCTATATCTATCTTTTATATCTCCCGGTCATTTCCCGGTTCCCCGGTCAAGTCGCTACCCTGGTTGTTCAATTAAAGAGGTTAGAACCAGATTTTTGAAAAAAAAAAATGCTGCATTTGAACACAATAGGTCGTAACGACGGCTTTTTTATTGTGTTTTTTCTCCTGCATTTACAGAAGAAATAAATTTGAGATTCTTCAATTATTCGCCTATCTAATATAATATCTATGTTTTCGAATTTAGAAGGAGAAAGTTATTAATTCAAGTGTAAAAACGTACCTTGAAACATATTTCGCGCCATTTCCTCAGGTTCATAGCTTTCGCCAGTGGAAGGTTTATAACTTTCTGGAATTTGAACGCAGCCGTTTCTTTCACTTGATTCTCCAGCCAAGTGATAAATGAGAACAGGACAAACCCTCTCGAACAACCAGTCAGGTAATATTGTACTATTATTCGCCGCTGCCTTATATGACACGTCTTGCGATAAGGTATTCAGTAACTCTTTACTGCTCAAGCACTGAAATTTCAATGGCATTTCGATTAAGACATTGAGGAAAAAAATCCAATTCTTCAAATTTAATTCACCCATAATTTGTAGAATTTATCATTTGAATCATTTTTACTTTACTTTGAAAATTAAATCTCTCACCCTCTGGTTAGAATCGTCAATAGATTCCGTCACCCTATCCAATTCCTTGGCACTATCTGAAATACAAAACAATGATAAGAGAAAAGAATAAAAAAACTTCTAAATTACTTCACTGATTTTTCTCTCAATTCAAATTGTATGCGTAATAATCTAAATTGGAGACTCAGCTCCTCTTTGAGCAGCTGCTTTTGTAAAAAGACTTAGTAGGAATGTTTATTTCAGACTCGATGATAATAGAAGCCTTGTAACATAAACCTTATGTTAGAAATCTCAAGAAAAGTTTTCTTATCTTCGCAACTGGAATTACACGAATGAGTTATGCAGTCACTGATAGCATCGAATTTCATTTTCATCATGTAAATTATCCTTCGAGGCAAAAAACAAGAGCTTTGCAGTATATTTTTGCAAATTATAACTGATTTGATTTTTTATTTATATATAGAGAGAACAAAAGACCATTTGAAGATCCAATTTATCTCTAGATTTTTCCTAGTTTGATTCGCTTTGAATCTGATTAAGTCAACCTAAGGCAGGAAAGGAGAAGACTTTGTAACTTGTTGATAAACAAGTTTTATCATAAGCTGAAAAAAATTCAAGTTCTAGATAATCTTCTCCCCACAATCAGAGAATATGGCAAAGTATGAAAACATTTAATTAAAATCGTTAAAGTTGGAAGAAGTCAATGAGTAATTCGATGGGTCAATCAATCAGACAATGAAATGTCTGGGCTCAAGTACCATCAAATACTTCTGATTAAGATTATTATTATCACTAAATCAAGTCGTCCATACTCGAATTGTGTCAGTGTGTTCCTCACATTCTTTTTCCTTTTATTGAAATGATGTCTTGCGACTATTTCTGTTGGTGTGACAATTTACAAGTATCTTCGTTAATTTTCAGAATAATTGTCATAAACAGAGACGAATTTTTGAGGTAATATTTAATCTTCTTATTTTAAGTTCTCAAATTGAAAATATTTGAAATACTTTACGTGAAATTGTGAATTCAGATCTTATTCAAAGAGAGGGATTTCGCTGTTCGTTAATTTCTTACTATTTTTACTAACTATCTGAATCAATTGTAATAGGAATCTTATCATAAAAGTTGACAAAAATGATGTTAAACCAAGTCAATTTACAGGCGATTCGATTCAGTAATTCAATATCTCGGAAGTGGGTTTTCAGTTTTTGTTTAGACTCAAAATTCAACTTGAACTGGATAATTTACTTTAATCATACTTCTCAAGCCTCAATACAGAAATACTTTAGTTCGGGAGTAGACTTTGGTATTATCTTTAAATGGTGCTTTCGATAAGAACCGGTTTACTTCTTATTCAATAATTGAAAATATTAATTCAAGATAATTCATCTAAAAGATAATCATACGAAATGGAAAAAATTTTTAATCATTGCCTTTTACTATTCTCAAAATTATTTTTTCTTCAATCTGAGTAAAATAATTTTTGTTTAAAAGCCAAAGATCCTAGGGTTTACTAAGTTTTCTCAAGGTTTCGTGCAGCGATCTATAAACTTTTAGAAACGTCGCCTCAGTGACCTTGAACTTTTGTCCGAGACTTTCGCCGCGTTTCCTTCGTTAAATTGGAACTAATCAGGGCAATTTCACGTGCTCCAATTTTTGCGGGAAGCTCCGCTTTCAATTGGAAGGTTGACCTTGATTCGAGGACCGCACTGGAAAGACTAATAACTTTACTCCCTTGATTGATGTGTTATTAAATTTTTGATAAGTTCAAAGTTGACTCGCATCAAGGAAAAAGCCCCCTCAACTTCAAGTAACTCAACAAGAGCAGTTACAAAATATTTCAAATCGAGGTGAACTCAATTAAAAAATATTTCGGGCTCAAAAGTTAAAAATATTCCTTACCTACTGAACTTTCAGTACTACTCCTGTCATCCAATTCCATAACGAGTTTCATTAATCCTAGTTTCTTAAGTAACCTTTCAAATCCATCCATCGTCATATTTTCTCCATTTCCGTAAGTTTGAAAAACCTTTTTTGTAAAATATTTCTCGTCCACTGCCACGTGCCTTTTTGATCTCTGCCTCAATTTTTTTTCTTCTCCAAAGGATTTCTGTGCAATCTGACCCAGTCTTTCCATAATTTCTAAATTCTCTAAAGAAGAGAAATCACTCCCTTGAATTGGCCCCTCTTCAAGTGTCTCAGTATCTTTTCTCGATATTCTCGATTTCCTCGAAGTGTGCAGATCATTTTCCTTAAAAAGGGGATATTTCCCATTTTGGAGGTTTTGAACATTTCTTTGTTGTACTCTAGTTTTGGGGTGAATATAGGAGGGTTCTAATTCTCTATTATCATCAATCAAAGTGTATTCTGTCTCGAAAGATTCGAGCCTTGGTAAAGGAAGGTCCGTGTGGGCAGAACAGGTATGTGCGGCGCATAAAACGCAGAAAACACAGACCGTTACAAAATGCTGTGCCATTTTTAACTATCTGCAAAAGAAAAATTGATTTCGCTTATTCTCACTTTTTTTTTTTTTTTTAATATGAGGTGTTAATTGTTTTACTGTTAAGGGAGCCTCAAGTTGTATCAATCGACTATGAATTAAAAGTGTCAAAATTTAAAAGCGTTGATATTGAAATATCTCTAGTATCCCGCATTGCAATGTTCACTATTAATTGTATTTCTTATCGCAATGCTGGCGTGTTTCGTAACAGTGAATTATGATCTCGAAACTACAGAATGTGTCTTGTTTCCGTTTTTTATGGCTCATAATTATAATTATCATAGATAGATGATCTCAATTATTTCAAATCCGAAAATTTTCATTTCTGTCAATAAGTTAAATATTTTTTAATTTTCAAATTTGAAAAACTAGAATTTTCATATGTAAAAAAATTTCTTTTCATTCTGACTTAATTTAAAGATCCGGAGATCTCCATGTTTTGTGAAGATCTCAAAAAGCACGTGACATCAATAAAACAATGAAACTCGAGAATAACAATTAAAATCACAAGAATAACTTCTGTAAATGAATCTCATAATACTATTTCCTCCAGAAAAACACGAATTTCCGGAAAATGACTCTACAATGTATTTCGAGACACAAACCGCCATAAATGGTCACAAAATGGGATAAAACGGCTCGCCTCTCTCCCCGGAAATAAACATAAAATTAGCTAAACACGACAATGAAAAGAAAAGGGTCATAAATATTAGATAATAAGTACGTACTTTCTTCGCTTCTCCCAAACTTTTCAAATCCCAACACTTTTTCCGCAGGTAGAAACCATCACTTATTTTTACTTCAAACGTCAATCAGCAAACAAACATAACCTCAACAATTTTCACCCTTTTTCTTCATTTTCTCTCCCTCCGCATTTCTTCTTAAACTTCCGGTTTCCAAAAAACCTCCTCACCCACAACTTTTACCAAATTTGGAAAACCCCCCTAAAAAATCCGAGAATTTTGACAGAAGCGTCTGCTAGCTTTCGTTTCTCGATTTTTCACAATTTTTCTCGCAATTTTTTGGTGAGAAATTCAAGAAAGGAAGATGTGTACACTTTCCTCGCCAATTGCGGAATCGCGGTCACACTGGATCATTCACTATCTTTACGAAAAACCGTATTTTAAGCTGTCAAAAACAGGAACGCCTCCCACGACTTACACGAGGAATTTTGAGGTTAGGGAACTACCCGACACCGGATTTATTTCAAGCGTCACTCGATTTAACCAAAAGTGAGAGGAATCAGGAAATTTGGAATTCGGTGAAGAGAAGGAAAAACGTGGAATTACCGTTCAGAAATGCTGGAATGAATTCCCGCTGATGAGGCGGGAATCAACTGAGGATTTGACGCGAAGTGCGAAATGTAAAGCGTGAGAGATACGACTATCGCGAAGTCTGACGAGTTGCGTGAGGAACTCTCAACTGGTCACAATTGGTTCGAAAGCATCCTCTGTCGGTGTATCTTGTTCTCCTTTATCCTTGTATCTTTCTCACTTTGTTTTTATCTTGTTTGTTTTTCGGGATTCAGGCTCGACCTTCCGGAGGGGGAATGAGTGTTTGAGGTTAGAGTTAGACTTTCTCCGTCATTGGTCTCTTGCTTCTCCTTTGGTCTCTCCTTCTCGAGGATCGAAAACCGAATACAAGAGTGGAAGAGACACCAGCCAATTTTATGTGATTTTATTACTTGTGGCGAAGGCGACAGAGGATTTTGGCGAGGAAATAACCCTGAAATCGCCTCGCGGCTACTTCAGGGACGAGAGGTGCTTCCGGCCCCCCCTCACCCACATGTCAGTTAATGAATTTTGGATATTATATTTCATATCTTTTATATCAGAAAGTTTTCGTGAAGTATTAGAAAACTTGGTTAGATTGCAGAAAAGCTGGTACCCCCTTTATTTCCTGGAAATTATATTGAAGTGAATTTCAACCGAAACGAGATTCACAAAGAAAACTAAGAAAACACGTTTTACGATCACATCTTGAACCTCTTTTCCCAGGTTCTCTCTAAGAAACACGTTTTATGGCTCAAGAAAAGGGATTGAGAAAAGGGGTTCGAGATATGAATTTGTGACTTTTGTGAATTAAGTTTCGGTTAGATTTTTTTAGATCGGTCAGAATTTACTTCAATTTCATGTTCCAATAGTTTGATATTGGAAAATTTTTTTTACAGGAAATATAGGGCGGTACCAGCTATTCTACAATTCAACCGAAAACTTTTCTATGGGCAACGGTAACATTTTGGCACTTTATTATAGCACGTGCAAAATCTCTTCGAATCCCGTAAAAATTCATGGAATTGGAATTCTTGGAATGTTTTGAAATCTTCAAATTGTTTTTGAATCCCTTCAAATCCCCAGACATTCTGAAGAATTAAAAAACAAAAAATTTATGTAACTTTTGTGTAACAAACACATAAAACATACATAACAGTGGTTATACGCATACAGAAATTGAAAACTAAAAAGTTCTCAACATTTTTGTCCCATAATTTGAAAAATAATGATTTGTATTTCTACTGATCAAAAAGTTTTTTATTTTCTTTAAAAAACTGGTGACAGTAATTACAGTAAAAAGGTTCGAAAAAAGAAGCGAATTTAAATTTACAAAAAATATACTGAAAAAACTTTTAAAAAACCGGAAGAATCAGTCAGGTAGGTTTGTGTTCAGTGATCGGGAACAAAGAGTTCAAGGGAACTTTGAAATTGTTTTTCCGCACACGGAAATTATTTATGATTCTCGAGACGAATTCCCAGAATTTTTTAAAAATCAGTCAAAGTTCCCCAAAAAGTAAATTCCCCAAAAACCTATTTTTTAAGAATTGATTTATTTCTAATTTTCAAATGAAAGAATTTCTTTCAAAATTGTGTACATAATTTATTTAAAATTTTGGAAACTAGACTTTTAAAAAAAAAATTATGGTTTATGGAGAAAATATTTGAAAACCATCAAAAAATTGAGACAAACAACTTTGAAATTCACCCGCGTATAATATATACAAATAAAAAATCGTAAATTTGAATTGAGGGGCGCGATTTTCATCCGCCAATCAGAACTCTGGTTGTCTGCTCAAGCAGCTGTTCCTTGTTCGTCCCACACAAGTTTTGACGTCTTATAAGTTTTGATAATCTTATCAGTTTACCCAAAAATAATGTTATACCAGTGGAATTTTTAAAGACTCCTGTAAGTGTTTTATATTCAGAAATAATATTCCTCCTTCTTTCGTTCAATTTGCGAATATTTGTTTTCTTTTATCGACTCCGATTTGTTAGGTTTGGGAATGACAGCTCGACTCCAAAATTGTTTTGAAGTGGGTGTTTTTTAGCATAATTATTGATTACCTTGAACGACGTTTCTCTCTTTATTATTCCGCTTATTATTCAATCCTTTTAAGGTGAAACTGACGACAGAAATTACTTGGATGGGAGTAAATTGATTCAATTTACCCTGTATAGGTTATGTTTTGCGAACAAGAACCCTGTTCTAATCGTTCCAATCCGTATTTTAAATGAAACAAAAAAAACTAAAAATTTTGTAGTTGGAATTCTAAAAAATATATGCGTTCCACCGTAATCCAATACAATAAAAGAGAGTGATTGTTCCACCTCTTACAGTTAAATATATAAAGCGCTTGCTTCAACCTCTTTAATATTATTTAACAAAAAATTAAAACGGTTGCAATCAATTTTCAGTTAAACGAAAATAATCCCGTTTCCGAACGCTTTTAATTTGTAGCAAAATATAAACCTCTGTTTCTACCGTTTTCGTGTTAAAATCGAACAAGAAATTCTTTCCTCTCCAATGAATTTAAAATAGAACCCGTTTTTTTACCTAGGAAGAAAATAAGGTTTTTCTAGTCAGGTTTGTTCATTTTCATTAATTTGAAGCTGATTCCCAGAAAAATAAAGTGAATTTCTGAAAGGGAAATAGGGTTAGATCATATTTTTGCTGGAATTATAAATTAAGTATAGTTTTGTTTTTGATATTGAATATTCTGTTTTGAAGTTTGAATATATATTCAAAAGTCTGCATATATTAATCTTTCAACTATCTCGAGAAAAACACACACAAAAACCCCTTTTTGCAAAAAATAATGCAGCTTCATTAAAGAAAAACTTGAATTCAAAGGAAAGACTTTTAGGTGGAACCACAAAATTAATTTGAGATAGAATTTGGAAAAAATCAAACTAAAATCCGATAAAAAAACCAACTTAAATCTGTATAAAATATTTATTGAAAATCCTGTTCAATCCTTCGAAAATAAGCTAGAATAACCGTTTAAAAATATCTAGAAGGAATTTGAATAAGATCCAAATTAACTCTGAATAAAGTCTAACTAGAATCCGAAAAAAGTCCAAGTTGAATACAAGCGAAATACGAATAAAGTTAGTGTTATAACAGGATAAAATACAAATACAATAGAAATTGAATTGAAAAAAAATATATCTACAATCGAATTAAAATGAAATTTCAATTTGAATTCCAATTATTGATGAACATTCAAATGAATAGAAAAAATATATAAGCTAGAAATAATAAATTTAAGCAATGAAAGAAAATACTATTTCAAAATCATAGTTCTTCTGTTTTTATTTCCGTAAACTTCCAAATTCTTTCTAATATATTATGAGTTGAAAGCCCACACATTATCAAAATATGTTCAAATCTTGGCGAAAAAAGAGATTAGTGACCCTCAATGAAAAATTCTGTATAGAAAATTCATATTCAAAATTAATTTTTTCTTCTGAAAATAAAATTATTATAATAATTATTCCAATTTAACTAGAACATCCTTCTTGGTTGGAGATGCAACTCTTGTTAAAAATCGAATATTTTGATAGTTCAGCTATTTGGCAGAAAATATTTTTTTTTGTTTAAAACTCAAATTTTTTTGAAGAATTTGTGTTTTAAGTTATAAAATTTTACAATTTAGTTGAAATTCCTCCACTTATTGAGTAAAAAATCTTTTCCGGTTAGAAATTTGTCTTTTTGGTTTGAAAATCTATCTCTTTAATAAAAAATTGGAATATTTTGTTAAAAATTCGTTCCTTTTTCGGATGAAAACTAATTTCTTAACTGGAACTCAAATTCTTCTGTTTCCACCTAAAAATAGATTTTCTTTGAAGTGGATGTCAAATGCGTCTGTTTTTACTCCAAAATTGATCTTTAGTAAATAATTACACCATTCACTTAAAAGTACATGTATTTTGTTAAAAAACTTTTTTCATTTGATTGAATATTCATCTTTCTGGTATGATCTTTCGATATTTTTTAGAAAATCAGTATTTTTGCCATGAAAATGAAACAATTCTGTTGACATTTTTCTTATCTCTTGACTAGGAAATCCTTCCTGGTTGGAAATTCAACATTTTGTTGAAAATTTATATCCTTAGGTAGAAATATATTCTTTTTAGTTTGAAGATGAACTGTCATGATTGAGGCTTTGACCATTCTTTCGAAACTATGTCTTCTTTGCTTGAAGTCAACTGTTTCGAATTTGAAAAAAAAACAACCTATTTCTGCTGACATATCAATTATTACATTTATTCAGAATTCATCTGGTTCGATTAAAAATCATAAACTTGAATTACTTGAGACAGGAAGTTTCAGAAAATAATTATAGTTTTTATTTTAGGGCAGGGAGTTTCAGTGAGGAAGTATAATTTCACTTGGAAACGGGAATTTTTTACATGGAACGGAAACTATTCAAACTAATTACAATCCGGATTTGGAAGAGAGAATTTTTAAATTTGGTTCCTCCAATTCAAAATTTGTAACAATTTTAAAGTCTCTTTAGAGTAGAAGTCATGTTGCGAAGAAGAAATATTTCTCAATTATGATGGAAAACTTGTTTACATTGTTCATTGCAAATTCATCTTTTTTTTAATTAAAAAATCAAGTAATTGTTTAAAATTTAAACTTTTTTGTTGAGAGCTAAATTTTTATGTTAAAGTATTTAGGTTAACAATGATTTCTGAATCTGAAAATGAAAGTATTTTTTTGAGAATTTATGTAGTCATGGGAAATTTGCCTTTTTTGTAGAAAATTATTCTTTATGGTCGAAAATGCATCTTTTTGCTTAAAATACATCTATCCATATGAAGATTCATCATTGCACCTGAAAATTTATCAGTTTGGTTAGGAATGAATTTCTTCAACTGAAAATTTAACTGTTTTATTTTTAGTGAAAAATTGATGGTTTCTAGTTCAAAATTCGACAATTTGGTGAAAATTCGTTTTTCTGAGTTGAAAATTCAATTATTTCGTTGGAGCTTCACATATTTTGTTGAAAAGTCGATTTTTTGATAGTAAATTATCTTTTCCTTTGGAAGTTGATATTCCTCCTCAGAAATTCTTCTTCACGGTTAACAATTCAAGTTTTATAGTTCAACATTTTTCATTTTATTCGAACATTAATCTATTTTTTGAGCCGAAAATGTCACTATTCCATTTTTTTTGTTGAAATTTTTTATTTTTATAGTTCAAATTCCAACCGTTTTGTCAAAAAATTACATTTTTTGGTTGATAATTAATTTTTTGTCCAAAATTGAACTATTCTAGTTAAATGATCATCATCTCAGTTCAAAATTACTCTTTCTGGTTTAAAATTCGACTACTTCAGTTTGATATTCACAATTTTATTCCATTCCTCATCATTTTTTGTGAGAATGTAGTCATTTGTTCGTCAGCTAGTTTTTTTTGTTTGTTGAAAGTTAGTGTTTTTTGCGATAGGTAATTTTTTCAACTAAAAATTTAACTTATTCCTATTGAAAATTCCATAGTTTCAGTTAAAAATTGATTTGTTCAGTTAAAGATCCTTTCTTTTCATTTTAAAATTTGAGTATTGAGTAAATTTTTTGTTGACGATTTATCTTGTTCAGTAAAAGTTCATTAATCTGTTCAAAACTCAAATTTTTCAGTTACTCATTTGTTTAGTTGAACATTCATTTTTTCTATTTTAAAATTTGAGTATTCAAATCTTCGTTGCCAATTTATCTTTTTCAGTAAAAAATAATTTATCTGTTTAAAACTCAACTCTTTTAGATGAAGATTCTTTGTTTCAGTATAAAACTCTTTTGCTTGTTTTGAATTATTATTATTATTTTTTTTTAACTAAAAATGTTACTGTTCCATTTTTCGTTTTAGTTCGAAATTCGACTATTTTCGTTGAAACATTATATGTTTTCTTAGAAAATGATTCTTTCTATTTTGAAATTAATCTTCTTGTTTGAAAATTGATGTGATCCAGTTAAATATTTATCTTTTTATTTGAATATTTATCTCCTCGATTGAAAAATTAACTAATAGTTATAAATCCGTTTTTTCTTGTCATCGTAAATTGATCCCCCTTAATTGTGAATTTAACTGTTCCAATTTTCGTTCGAAAAAAATGATATTTTTTTGTTAAAAATTTGAGTCTTTTTTTAAAATTGATTTATTTTGCAATTATTGATCTGTTGTGTTAAAGAATGTTTAGAATGAACGTCATAAATAAAAATAAATGTTTGCGTTCTGCGAGAAATATTAATATATTACTATTGTTACTTCTAGTAGTCCGGGAAAATTGAAAAAATTGACCTGGAAGAACCGGGAAATGACCGGGACTTTGAAATCGTGCGCCGAATCGTCACCCTGGAATCTCTCTGCCAACTTTCTTCAAATTTTAACAAAAGCAGAACATGTTATAAGCTTTTATCAATCAAACAAAACAGTTTTTCCATTGCAAAAAAAAATTAACTTTTTTCTTCAACTTGAATGAAAACGATTGTTCTAGCTAGGTTTATTTATTTGCATTAATTCAACGCTGATTAAGAGAGAAATAGACTACATTTTGAACATCTTTTTACTGGAATTACAAATTAATTATAGTTCTCTTTTTTTATATTCAATATTTCAAAGTCTATAAATAATCATATAGAAAAAATCTTATAAACCAAAAAATGTGGGTAACTCTTTTAGGAATGCATCCCTTGAAAAATGGGAGATTCAAAAGAATAAAAACCTGAATCAAAAATGTCCGAAGGACCAGGGGAAGACGTTTCAGCTGTAGCTTCTAGGTTACATAATTTGCGGCTGGGACGTGAAGAAGTAGAAGAGGCGAGAAATATGGAGAGCGAAGGTGAAGCCTCTGCTACAGATTCTCCTCAGAATATGCAACCTCAAGGGAACATCATGATGTCTAGGGTTCGACGTGCTCTTACTTTTTCTGTAGACGAGGAACCAAGTACCTCTTCTGCTAACAGACCTGGAGAAGCTTCTTCCAATGTCGAAGAGTAAGAATTCTTTCATAATTACACATAAACAAAATGCTCTAGAATACAGCTGCGTAGTCATAAGTTCGATAAAAATCTACTGCGCAGCCGAGCGGCTAATGGCGGCACAGTAAAGTCCTGTTGCATTTGCGGCTGCGCAGTAGATAGATAGATAGATAGATGAACGTTTATTCTCCAGCCTATTGGCTATTGAATTATATGCCCCTTAGGCCTTCTCAGTGGAATTCAAGGCACGTTTTTACATTTTACCAACCTATTTTTCTTACTTTGAATTGCAGGAGACCCCCGGGAAACACAATAAATGCACAACCAGAGTCAAGATCCCAAAACGCGATCCTCGAAAATGGCTTGGCCCGTCGACCCCCAGCGACTTACAACTGGCAGGGAACGAAAGCCACAATGCGAGAAAGATTCGCTTTTCTTTTCAATAACGAGATTCTCTCCGACGTAAGATTTCTCGTTGGGAGGGGATCCCAGCAGCAGTCGATTCCAGCACATAAGCTGGTCTTGTCTTCCGGGAGTGCTGTTTTTGACGCAATGTTTAACGGTACTCTGGCCACAGCTTCTGTCGAAATTGAAGTCCCAGATGTTGAGCCCGCAACGTTCCTCGCCGTACTTTTATTCCTCTACACAGATGAAATCCAAATTGATCCCGAAACGGTCATGACTACACTTTACACAGCAAAAAAATACGCTGTTTCTCCTTTGGAGAAACATTGTGTGGATTTTTTGAGAAATAACCTGACAACTGATAATGCGTTTTTGCTCCTGGCTCAGGCGCGTTTGTTTGATGAGCCGCAATTGGCTGATGTTTGTTTGGACACGATTGATAAGTCAACAAATGATGCGCTCAATGCGGATGGATTTACAGACATTGATATTGAAACGCTGATTGTTGTTTTGGAAAGGGACACGCTTAGGGTGAGAGAGTCGAAAATTTTCCAGGCTGTTGCCAGATGGTCAGAGGCAGAATGTGTGAGACAACAACTTCCAGTAACTCCAGATAATCAAAGATCGGTTTTGGGTAGGGCACTCTCCCTTGTACGATTTCCTTTGATGTCAATGGAGGAATTCGCGAGTGGAGCAGCACAATCAGGACTTCTCACTGATAAAGAGGTAGGTTCAATTTTCAATTCTATTCCTGAGGTTTTGGATTCTTCTTTATTTATACACAGAATATAAATGTAGAATAGAATAGAATATACTTGATTTCTTATCTACAAAATTTACTTAACACCTCACCATCTATTTCTTGCAACGCTTGTGACCATACCTTAAGCTTCCGTTTCCTCTTACCCCTATCGATCCAACGATTCAATTCAGCAACTCTACTTTCCTTTTTTTCCTCTTCTAGTAGTCATTTTTTGGCCTTTCCTTATTCCCTTTGAACACGCATCTCTCTTCTCCCCTCCAGCCTATTCATCCATTTTTCACCCTCATCATTCCCACCCATACAGCTGTATTTCACCTCCATAACCCATCTGAGGAATCTCTAATACAGACTTTTCATTCCCTTATTGGGAAGCGAAACATCCACCGCGCCCAAAGGGGCGCTGCAGTGCTACGAACACAATGGCCGCGTAGTCCGTACTATTTGGCGTGATTTGTAATGCGTAAATGGTATAAAGTGAAAACGAAAGTATTTTTAGCCTAAAAATAGCATTTTTGGACTTGGGTAGTTTATTTAGCTACACTAAAGCTACACCTGCTTCAAGAAATATGATTGAGGGGCAGAATATTCTAAATTCTGGCATGATTGTGATGTGCGGAGCTACAGGCAAAACTCTTGATGAAGTTGAAGTGTATTCATTGTGCCTTAAAACTAGTGCTTAAACATCAGAACCTTACACAGTCGGTATCATGCTTTCCAGGCCCACTGATATGTACGGGTAGTTTAAAACTTTTTTCAATCGAATCCCCTGTACTACTTGCTGTTCCTGGCATTTCATCACACTGCTTTTCGGAGCGTCTGTTATTCTATAACAAATTACGATCATAATTAGTAGAAAAACATACATTCAATAAAAATAGTTTGCAAAAAATCTTTCGCATACCAATCTTTGCTTTCTTCGCACATTTTTCTTGACTTTTTCCACGAGTACATTGAATGGCCTGCGAATGGCGTCTCTCTTTAGATGTCTGGTTTTTGCGGCTACATCTATTTAAAAAAATTTTAGAAGGGAAGAGAAATTAGAAATAGAAATTTTTTTCCGAAATTCAGATAATATGTAGGAATCCATATAATGTCACCGAGATATTTTAATTTTTCCGGAATAAGAACGGCATATTTGAAAAATGCAACAGAAAGTGAGACTTGGGTCATAGTGTCAAGATAATATTTTATGCTACTCCAACCTCAAAATCTAAACTAAGACAAGTTTTTTTAAGCTCTCATGGTATAAAATACTATCCGAAATTGCGATAGGTGACTTTTAGCGGATGAGAGTATTATCGCTTAATATTTTTTACTTTATTCTTATCCACATGAATACTAACCTGGAAACCAGTAATCATTTTCATCAAAATGCAAGGAGCAAACCAGTAAATTCTTGCGGTTAACTTCTTTTACATCTAATGTTTTCAACCATTCACTGCGTTTATCTACCTCCTTCATTCTTCCAAATAAGTTCTGCTTTCTTATTTTTACACTTCCTAGCTCTGGTACTCGATGGAAACTTAGATTAAAGTTTTTATTCACTTTGGAGTCACAACCACTGAAGCAACAATCTCCCTTAGAGTTTGATTTTCGATTTTCAAGCGCGAATTCCATGTTTACAGCAAGAAATTATTAACTCAAACGACGTTATACATAAAAAAGCATTTTATCATTATGATTATTCGTGAAAACAATGATTTTTTAAGTTATAATCTCCGTGATTGTGATGTTTCCGCGTATATTTCAGTTCGTTAAGGACGGACTGCGTGGACATATTGTAAGTTCGCGCAGAGAATGTTTCGATCCCCAATACTCTATCCATCCTCAGATGTCCACTCCATAGCTCAACACTGGCCCTGTAGCCCACACTTGTCCCATTTCATTACTTGCACGTTCCAATCTCTTTCTCATTCGCATATCAATTCCTTCTCCTGCTTCGAACCAAAAATCTAGGTAGTAACACTCCTCCAACCCCGCTTCCTTGTTACTAATCTTCATTTGCACTCTTCTTTACGTTTTCTGATTGAAATACATCATCTTAGTCTTGGTCTTATTCACTGTTAAATCTTCTTCTCTCACATACTCTTCGAATGCTTTTATTATTAGACTCATCCCTCTTCCATTATCCGATACTTGAAAAATATCGTTCCTTCTTTTTTCTTCCTTTTCATCCTCTCCTCTAAGTCTGATAATGGTATACTAAACCGAAGAGGGCTCGAAGAGCACTTTTGCCTAAGTCCCCTGCCTGTCAACAATTCCTTTCCTTTCTTCTGTCTTCACCCTTATCATAGTCTCCATAAATATATCCTTCCTCCTCTATCAAACTTCCATCGACTGCTGTCTCTTTCACGGACTTTCATAATACCCTGCTGTTCAGGGGGCCAAATACTGCTCCAAAATCCATAAACAGTGCATTTGGTCTTCTTTTCTTCTAACCCAAGTTACTATTGACCAGGGGTGTTGCGAATATTCGCATCCGCAATTGCGGATGTTCCGCATGAATTCAGACATCTGCATCTGCATCCGCATCAATCGATGCGGAGTTTTC
>WSXT02197272.1:0-19098 GCA_011762715.2 Neuroterus valhalla
TATGATCAAGAGCTTAAATAAAAGCTACGGAAATATTCTTCGAAATAAGCTATCATAAGTCTCAATAGCAATAGTACAAGCCGAATTATGATCGAATGATTGCGAAAAGAGCGCGTATTAACAATATTTTTGGACTTTTTTGACTGTAAGTTTTGTTCCAATCAAAGTTTTTTCAAAGTTAAAAGTAAAAAATGTTTGTAATGAAATTTAGAATCAATCGTTTCGATCGAGAATTCCATAAATGCTGCAGACGACGAGATATATCGATTTGAACAATTAGATTGTTAATAACAAAAAAACTGCCGAGTTTTGGGCCCGGAGACCTCAAAAAATCGATTTCCCGCACCAAAAAACATAAAAATAAACAAAGTCTCTGACTGGACATAGAAGTGCATACGGCGACCCTTCTTCAGCGCCCGGACTAGGTTGAAAATGTTATCTTTTTATCCAAATATTCATCTGTTTCGTTTAAAATTCATCTATTTGGTTGAATATTCATTTGTTTTGTTCTAGAATTACTATTACTATTACAATTACTATTTTTTGGGAGTTTTCTTTTTTGTTGAAATGAACTGTACTTGATTGGAGTTGAAATATTCTTTGGTTGGAATATCAACTGTCACAGGCTTCGTTGAGGATTCGTACCTTTTCAGGACAAGATAAAAAAACGTGGTTGAAAGTGGAAACTGCTTTGTTGAAAACTCCTTTTTTTGGAGATTGATCTCCCAACTTGAAAATTACACTATTTTTAGGGAAGTATCACCATTTTGCCAAAAATCCATGTATTTTGTTAATTCTGTTGTTTTCTTTTTCTTTTGGCAGATAATAATCTTCTCCGTTGAAAAAGCTCTTTTTGGTTGAACATTAAACTGTTATGTTAAACTTATTTTTATTTTATTTATTATTCATTCCTTTGTTGATAAATCATATTATTATTGATAGAAAGGTAATATCGTCGGTTGAAAATTCATCCATTTCCGTGAAAATTCTATTCATTTGGTTGAAAAATAATTTATATTAGTCGAGAAGTCAACAATTTTCCGTTGCAAATTCATCTTTTTCACCTAAAAATTGAAAATTTGGTGTCAATATAACTATTTTGTGGAGGAACATTTCTGTTGAAGTTGAAATTCAACTGTCTTGAGGAGAATCCGTCCTTTTGACTTCAAAATTCAACAATTTTTCAGTAAATGATGTTTTCTGTTCAAAATTCGTATTTTTGGTGGAACATTAATCTTCTTAATGGATAATTCATTTCTTTAAACGATTTGTTTTCTTGTTTAAAATTTATCACTTATAAGTTGAAGATTTACACATTTGTTAAGAAATGCATGTATTTCATCAAAAATTAGTTGTTTTTTCCCTAGGAAATGATTCTCGTTCATTGGTAATTTATATATTCAGTTGAAAAATCAACTATTTGGTTGGAACTTCGTATATGTTCACCTAATTATTGATTATTAAATATATATGGTTTCATTTATTCTATAGTATATTCATCTGAAGATTGATCTGATTGAAAATACGTTTTATTGTTTGTTATAAATTGTATATAAGGACTCAAAATCCGACAATCGTGTGTTTGCTTGAAAATGAAATCTTTGCTAGTTGAAAATTCATCTTTTCTTCTTAAAAATTACATTCACTCTGCGAATTTATCTATCTCAACCTAAACTCAACTGTTTTGTGGGAATTTCCTGTTTTTGGTTCAACAATTATTCCTTCTTTTTAAAGTTCACCTGCTTGGTTGAGGACTGAACCATTTTGTTGAAAGATTTTATTTCTTCGTTGAATTCAACCATCTTGTTCAAAATTGACGACTGTGTTGGAAATTCAACTAGAGGGTTCGAAATTCAACTTTTTTGCTGAGAATTCAAGTTTGTGTTGAAAATTGATCTATGGGGTTTCAAATTCAACTATTTCGTTGAAAATTCAAGTTTGTGTTGAAAATTAAACTATGGGGTTGCAAATTTAACTATTTCGTTCAAAATCGTAGTTTTTGTTAAAAATTCAACTGTGGGGTTACAGAATTCAACGATTGGGTTCAAAATTCAACTATTTTGCTGAAAATTCAAGTTTGGGTTATAATTCAACTATTGGGTTAAAAATTGTGTTAACAATTGAAGTTTTCGTTGAAAATTCAACTGTTGGATTCAAAATTAAACTATTTTGTTGATAATTGAAGTTTTTGTTGAAAATTCTATTGGGTTCCAAATTCAACTATTCTGTACTAAATTGAAGTTTGTGTCCAAGAATCAACTACTGGGTTCAGAATTCAACTATTTTGTTCTCAATTGAAGTTTGTGTCGCAGGTGCAACTACTGGGTTAAAAACTAAACTATTTTGTTGAAAATTCAAGTTTGTGTTGGAAATTCGCCATTGGGTTTAATATTAAACTATTCTGTACTTAATTGAAGTTTGTGTCCAACTGTTTCAGTTCAACTGTTGGATTCAAAATTAAACTATTTTGTTGATAATTGAAGTTTTTGTTGAAAATTCTATTGGGTTCCAAATTCAACTATTCTGTACTAAATTGAAGTTTGTGTCCAAGAATCAACTACTGGGTTCAGAATTCAACTATTTTGTTCTCAATTGAAGTTTGTGTCGCAGGTGCAACTACTGGGTTAAAAACTAAACTATTTTGTTGAAAATTCAAGTTTGTGTTGGAAATTCGCCATTGGGTTTAATATTAAACTATTCTGTACCTAATTGAAGTTTGTGTCCAACTGTTTCAGTTCAACTGTTGGATTCAAAATTAAACTATTTTGTTTATAATTGAAGTTTTTGTTAAAAATTCAACTATTGGGTTAAAAATTCAACTATTGGGTTCAAAACTCAACTATTTTGTTTATAACTGAAGTTTGCGTCAAAGGTTCAACTACTGGATTCAGAATTTCGACTACATATCTTGCTGAAAATTCAAGTTTGTGTTGAAAATTCAACTATTGGGTTCAAAATTCAACTATTCTGTACTTAATTGAAGTTTGTGTCTAAGGTTCAACTATAGCGTTCAAAATTCAACTTTTTTGTTCTTAATTGAAGTTTGTGTCCATGGTTTAACTACTGGGTTCAAAATTCAACTATTTTGCTGAAAATTCAAGTCTGTGTTGAAGATTCAGCTATGGGTTCAAAATTCAACTATTCTGTACCCAATTGAAGTTTGTGTCCAAGGTTAAACTACTGAGTTCAAAATTCAACTATTTTGCTGAAAATTCAAGTTTGTGTTGAAAATTCAACTATTTTGTTGACAATTGAAGTTTTTGTTGGAAATTCAACTGCTGGGTTCGAAATTTAACTATTTTATTGACAATTGAAATTTTTGTTAAAAATTTAACTGTTGGGTTCAAAACTGGACTTTCGGATTGAAAACTCAACTTTTTTGTTGGAAATTAAAATTTATGTTGAAATTCAACTAATGGATTCAAAATTCAAATTTTGAGTTGCACATTTATCACCTGTTCCGTTCAAAATTGAGGTTCGTGTTGAAATATCAACTATTTCTTTGTAAATTCAATTATTTTGTGAGAAATATATTTTCGTTTGGAAATTCTACTATTTTTTCATTCAATTCGTCCACTTAGATTCATTATTCATCTTTTTGGAAGGAAAGTTTTCTTCAGCGATTCTTCCTCTAGGATTTGAAATTCATCTTTCCTAGTTGAATATAACACTGTTGTGTATGAAATTCGTCCTCTTGGAATTATGATTCAACTTTTCACTTTAAAAAGTTCATTTTTTTGTTCAAAGATTCAAAGTGTGGGTTTTCCGTAAAATTTGGTGAGATGGGCTTTACTTTTATCAAAATTTCCTCTTTATACCGTAAAAATTCATCTCAGGCCTCCCTCTATCCTCAGAATTTATTTAAAGAATGAAATTGCATCGGAGCGATTTTTTTATCAGAATTAATTTGTTCCAATCTCAAAATAACTGAACTCAACCAACCAAACTTTTTCAAGGAAGGTTGTTAAACTTTCACGATTATAGGCAACGAAGAAATTCTCTCTCCACCAAAATAAAGTTCTCCGAACGAGTTTCGAGGCGAAACAAATGTTCCCGAACAGTTCTCTCGATGGCTTGGCTTATTTGCTTTTTGCGGACAGAGTAAGAAAACGTTGGTATAGCATTGGTTTGAACAGAATCGACTGACTTTTGAACAGAATAGCTTTACGACCTGAAGAAAGGACAGTGTTTGCGTTAGACCACACGGTTGAAGCAAAAGGTTCTTTTGGAGAAGAGAAAAAGAACAGAAAAGAGGATAAGGAGAGTAGAAGCAAAGGAGAAGGGGAAGGAGAGAAGAATGGGAAAGGGTAAGAAAAGACGGGATAAAGAGACAGAGGAAAGAAGGGGAGAAAATAAGAAAAAAGGAGGAAAGGCAAGGAGAGGAGAAGAAGGAGAGAGGAGAAGGGGAGAGGAGCGGATAAGGAGAGAAGGAGGGGAGAAAGATAAAAGAGGAGGAGGAAAGGAGAGAAGGAGGAAGAGAAGAGGGTAGATAAGAAGAAGAGCGAAGAGGGGGGAGAAGGGGGGAAGGCGAAGGAAAAAAGAAGAGAAGGAAAGAAGAAAGGAAGTAAAGAAGGTGTGAAGAGAAAAAACAAAGGATGGAAGAAGGGAAGAGAAGAAGAAAGAAAAAAGGAAGAAGGTAAGGTAAAGAGAGAAGAGAAGAACCAGATAAGGGAAGAAGAGAAGAAAGATAGAAAAGAAGACAAAGAGGGGAAGATAGAAAAAGATATGGGGTAAGAGGAGATGAAGGGAAGAGGAGAGGGGAAGAAGGGAAGAGGAGAGGAGAAGAAGAGAAAAAGAGAAGGAGAGAAAACGGGAAGGAGAAAAGGCAAGAAGAGAGGGAGAGACGAATGTCAGAGAGGAGGGAAGGAGGAAAGAAGAAAACAAGGGAAGAAGAAAACGAGGGAAGAAGATAACAGGGAAAAAAGGGAAGAAAAAAGAAGAGAATAAGCGAAGAAGGAAAGAATCAAAGAAGACGAGAAAAGAAGGAGGGGAGATGAGAAGAAGGAAAATAGGGAAGAAAGGAAGGAGGGAAGGGAAGAAGAGAGGAAAAAGGGAAGGGAAGAATAGAGGAAGAGGAGAAAACAAGAATGGTAAGAGGGAAGAAGAAAGAGAGCAGAAGATATGAAAGATCAAGGGGAGAAAGGAAAAAAGAAAAAAAAGAAGAAAGGAAGAGGAGCAGAAATGAAAAAGGGATGAGGAGACGGAGGAAACAAGGTAAAAGAAAAGAAGGAAAGATGGTCATTGGGTCTTTAAACCGATATGTTTTGAAAATAGAAAATTCCCAAACTATCATCGCAAATTATCAGTTATGGCCTTCGGTGACCCGAATCGTTTCTGTTTGAACTTTTCTCAACCTCTCCCCTCTTTCATCTCAGAGCCGACCCCGAAAATGAAAACTGATTGTCACACTGCCAGTTCGATTCTGTCTCAGATTCCATATCTATTACTTAGAAAGAGCCCTAGAAAGGTATAAACTTTTAATGGAATTGTTCCAAAAATTTTTTAGTTCAGAAGAAGAGATAAAAATTGTACCGAAAATACTTGCATTTTCTTTTATAAAATTGAGTAAATTGTAACGAAACATATTAATTTCAACCTGAAGAGATGCATTTCAACCAACGAGTTGAACCTCTTAACAAAAAATATTGATAATGAACAAAGAACAATTCAAATTTGAACTCAATAGTTGAATCTTTGAGCCATGAAGATGAATTTGCCCATCAATAGATGTGAGCTACCTGCCTTCTGATTTGAGATTCCTGAAATCAAGATGTTACCTACTCTCTCAAGACTCATATCCAGTCTGTTAATCATCATCTGCAAATCATCGTCTTATTCTGCTGTGAAGATCTCATCAGTAAACGACAGTCCACGCACTCTCCTCGTTTCGAGATCAACACCTTCTGCAAACAAAGTTATTCTCAGACATTTGCCAGTGTATGTATTGAACATCGATGATGACACAACGCGCCATTGCCAAACGCCTTGCTTCATATCAACCCAATCACTCAGTTGTCGCGTTACATCAACACTTGCTATAGTACTCTTATATATTGCTTTTCCTGCTTGAGGGAGTCGACCATTTACTCTATACCCTTTCAGGACTTCTGAAAGTTTAGCTCTATCCACCTTGTCGAAAAATTCTTTCAGATCAAAAACTGCATAGGCAACTTTTTTGTTTACTTTCAAGCTTTTTCCTGTGATCTGTCATACGCTGAATATCTGATCCGCACATTATCTCCTTGGCCTAAATCCACATTGGATTTCCCAAACCCTTCCTTAGATATCCCCGTCACCTTTTTAATACGTATTTTTGTGAATATTTCAACCACGTTAATGGTGGGCTGATTGTTTTCTTGGAAATGAGGACGAGGTTTCTTTTAATAATTTGGTACTTCGCCGTTCACAGCACGCATACTTATAAATCCACTCAGCCACATAAACAAGTATCCGTCAAGGGCTTCAGGCATTTTAGGGATGATATGATCAACATATACCTGCAGCCTCATCATTCTTCAGTTTTTCTATTACATATCGACGCCTAAGTGGAATAAGGTGTGCGTTTCAAATCTGTTCGCAGAAGGTGATGTTTCGTAGTTTATTCCAAGAAGGTGTTGGGTCCGAATCTGTTCGTAAGAAGTGTTGGCTTATGACGTGTTCACCTTCTCGAAACAAATTTTGAACCAACACCTTTTCCGAATAGAATCGGAACGAACATCTTATTCCACTGAGTCCTTGATATATAATGTCGCCAATATCGATTCTTCTGCTGACATCTATGACCGGAATGTCTGATATATTATCTTCTGTGCTGCCGTTGTTATGTTCTGTAGCCTGACATCCATACCTTTGCTTCCAAAAATCTCTAATACTGTCTTTTTTTTGTCCAAATTCCATACCATTTCACCATCAGCATTCCTGATCACGATAACATCATTGCTTATTCCAAACTTGAGTTTCTTGAGGTAGGATCTTCAAACAAGGTAATAAAGATGAATAATTTAGAAACTAATGATGAAGAATTACCCTGCAAAGCGAATAAGTTCATGTTCCTTCAAGTTGGAAAATTTTTACAAGATATCAACCTGACGTATACTTAAAAGTATAGAATTAAAAGTTTACACAGGATATGAGTTTCATTCTAAAATGCCAGGAATTTTCACAATCTCACAAGCTTCTTGGCTGGTGAGAAGCTTTTCCTCTTCACATAAACGCCAACGATAAAATACTGCCTTTTGTTGTGCAAAAGTCGACTTGAATAATTTCCCAGGTTGTACCCAAGGCATCTGAAAATCAAGAGCAAGCAAAATTTCCACCTATTCTGCATTTTGGTCTGAGGTTTCCTCATTCCTTTGTTCTAGGATTGACGATTTACCTTCATGCGCAATTCAACCCATTTGCATAATTACGACTGAATTAGTAAATCGAAGTGCCCTTTTACAAAACCAATATGATGACTTTTTACACATAAGTGCTCAAACTTTAGAATCTTTTAATGGATATCCTTGGAATTTATTATTCTTCTTCTTTATTCCTAATGTGTCCCCTAAGGGTTTACACAACTTCCATTCCTTCATCTTATTCTACTCAATTCTACTAATTTTTACTTTGCAATTTTATCCACCTTATTTTTCTGTGTGGTTTCCGCTTATTTTTTCTTTTACTCCTCTTCCACCTCAACCTGTCCCTTCATCCAATCGTTCTTTCATTGCATCTCATTCGCTCCTCTAGCTTCTTCCGATTCCCTCATTCAATCTTTTCCGTCTTTCTTTCTTCAGAATCCTCACCACGTTTTCTTGACAGCTTCCTTTATCTTCCATTCTTCTCACACATCCTTCCCATACATGTTCCCATGTTTCTTGCTCCCATTCACATATTCTGCATTTTGTTTTCTCCTTCTCTCCCCAATACATCGCTTTCCTGACATCGTTCCCTGATATAAATGTTACTAGTCTTGTTAATCTCTTTTATTCTCACCCCTTCCCCGAATACTTTGGTATTTTTTCCTTTCTTATTATCTTATACCATTTATTGTATTTTCATTCTTTAATCCATCTCCTTCTGTCTATCATTTGACTTTCCTTATCTTTTTCTTCTTATTCTACAAAGTTTCCTCCAATTTTCTCTCCTATATGTCCATCTGTGAGGAACCCTCTTCTTTCTCCTTCCCATTTCGTAACTCTATCGCCCTTCCTCCGCTTTTTTCCAAATACTTTGGTGGTCCTTCCTCTTTTATTAGCTTATACCATTTATTGCACATTTATTCCTTAGTCCTTCCCCATCTTTCTATTAATTGACTTTCCTTATCTTTTTTTCTAATTCTTCAAAGTTCACTCCAGTTTCTAATCCTATATGTCTGTCTGTAGGGAACTCCCTTCTTTCTTCTTCCCGTTCTGGTAACTCAATCGCCCTCCATCTTCTGTCTTTTACCTCATCCAGACATTCTTTCGCTAACTTGCCTCTCTTTCCCTCCCTTAGCTTTTTTCCGCATTTCCATGCCCGCTTCTCTCTTCGATACTTAATTTCTCCTTTTGCATTTCCTCTCTCACCATATTTCCAGGTATCCTGCAAAGTACGCCTAGAGTGCATCTCACATATCGTTTCTTTAACCTTTCCATCTCTTCCGTTTTCTCTAATCGCCATATTCTGCTCCATATCCTAAAAAGGGCCATACTAGGGTATCAAACAACCACATTCTCCTTTTCTAATCATTTTTTGGATCTTATATTTCCTATACTCCATACCTGTTTCATTAACCCAGTCCATTCTTTGTTTCTTCCTTCTCCTTTCCTGAACTTCATTATCTTCGTTTTTCCTACATTCGATTTCAATTTCTCCTCATCTATGTATTTCTCCAACCCTGTAATTATCAACGCCGTTCCCTCTTCATCTTCTGCAATCATTACTATATCATCTGCGTATGCCAGTGTATATATCTTTACTTTTTCCATCTTAACACCTCCCCATTCTTTTCTCTCAATTCCTTTTTCAAATTTAAGATGAAGATATTAAATAAAAAGTGGGCTCAGAGGTCACTCTTGTCTTACTCCTCTCAACAACCAGAAAATATCACCTACTTGATCGGCTACTTGTAACCTGCTTTTCGTCTCACCAAAGATTTCCAAAACTCTCCTTATTAGACCTTCTCTTATACCTCCTTCTACCACAACCTTTTCTATCTCTTCCCAATGCAGAGATTCGAACGCCGCTTTTACATCTACGAACAAAGCTATCATTCTTCCCTTCTCTTTTTAATCCTCCTATTTATTATAAAATTTACAACGTATATGTCGTCCATCACCCCCATTCCTTTGCTGAACCCTGTCTGATTTGGTGGCATTATCTCTTTTCCCTCAACTTCTTTCTTTCTCCGATGATACCGTTGCATGCAACTTGCACAAGATTGGCATTAGCTTTACTACCCTATAATCTTTGACCTCCTTTCCTTTCCCTTTCTTCAATATCGCTACCACTACTCCTTCTTTCCATGTCTCTAGCTAAATCTCTCCTCACCATACCCCATTGCACATTATCCATGCCCATTTTTTTAGTTCATTTCCCTCCATATTCTTCCGTTTTCACCTTTCCTTACTTGATTCTCTACACCTCCTAGCAGATCCATAAAATACTTTTTCCATTCTACCATCTCAATATCCTGGTTTATCCTTTTCCTCTCCTAATAAACTACTTTCGGAACCTCTTCTCCCGTTCTAGCCTTCTCTGACTCTTCTTCGAAACTTCTATTTTCCTCCTCTTTTTTATCACACATCTCGGCATATTCCTTCTTTCCCTTCTATATTCATCTCCACTCCTTTTTCCTTTCCTTTATCTTCTTACTTCTTTCCTTACTTCCTCCATTTTCTCTTTACATCCCTCATCCCATCAATTTCCGTTCTCTCCCCCACTAAATTCTTTCTTGCTTGATTCCTCTAACACTCTTTTTATTTCTTCTATCAATATTCCCATCTCTTCATAAACATTTCCTTCTCCCATTTTTACATCTCCTAGCTCCTCCCTGAATTGCTCTTTTCGTTCTATTGACCAATCCCCACTTCCTGTTCCCTATACCTCTACTTGCTTTCTCCCCGGATCTTCAATAATCTTATCACCCTCTAGCGTCAATATTGATGAAAAGTGATCGGAATCTATATATTCTCCTACCTCTAGTTCCTTGACTTTCTTTGCAACCTCGTAGTTTATCATCAAATGGTCAATGACCGTTCCTCTAAGCACTTTACCAGTTTCTTCTCTTCCCCATCAGGTATCTTTTCCTCGGATTTTCTTCTTCGCTCTTCTCCCCATTCCCCAACTCCTCTATATCCTGTTCATGCACAGAAATCTCCTTCTTTCACAAACCTAATCCCCTCTTCACTTTCCTCAATTAGTTCTTTTATCTCCTTAGATTTCTCGTCTCGAACAAAATTGTTGAATCTTCAATCGAACAGTGGAATTTTCAACCAAACGAGATGAATTCCCAACCGGAATAGAACCTTGAAAGAAGTCCGTTTCCTTTAAAACTTTTTCTTCACGTAAAAAGTTTGGTATTAAATATTCAGTTGAAAATTCATATCGCTAAGTTGTAAACTCTCCTATTCGGTTAAAGATCTGATTCAACGATTTTGTAAAAAATTTAACTTTTCGGATTGATATTTACTATTTTGTTGACAATAGCACCGAAAAATAGTCCCAATTGATTCAAAAATATTCATTTATATCTTGGGAATCAGGGCCAATCCAGAAAAATTCAAGGGAATGCAAAAGGATTCGAAGAAATTCATACGAATACAAGAATAATTAAAAATAATTCAGGGTGAATAAACAAAATTCAATAAAATTCAGAAGAAATCGAAAGCATTCAGGTAAAATGATTCGGAATTGACGTCGAATTTTAGATGAATCGGCAAAAATTGAAGAAATCCAAAATATTGAATTGATTTTAATAGAAATGGAGCGAATTAGGAAGAATTCAAGGTAATTCGAGATTATGCAAGTTTTTTTAAGGATTCAAGGGATTGACCTGGAGCGAAAACACTATTGAAGTATCAAGTGGAAGCGTTTCGAATATCCTCATGGTCATCATTTTCCGGTCATTCATATGCATTGTTTCAGGCTGCCTAAGTTTATTCCTCAGGAAACCAACAAATCTTTAGACCTTTTTTGATCATTAATTGATTCTTTTTCTTTTTTTGTCCTAAAAATATCATCATCTTTCTTGATTAGCTGTTCTATTTCGGATGTTATTTGATTGTAGGGATTTTTTAAGTCATGAGTAACTTCATTCTTCCCTTTGAATCTTGATTTCCCCTCAAATGTGATTCTTATTGTCAATTTCTACGGATACTAGGTTAGCTATTCCCAATAAGATTAGGGCCCATTTTGCTTTCCTATAATTTTAACGCTTTTCATTTGAATTGAAATTGAGTCGGGAAGAAGTGAGTCGGACTATGGTTGTTTGTTCCATGCATTTTATAAGATAATACTACCCTAGTTCTAACCTCGAAATTCAATTTCTAAATAGTCAATAAATATTTGAAAATAGTTAATAACTTTTCAAAAATGGAACCCTACCCGCAAAGAGTAATTCTTTATTTGAGAAAAAATTATATTCGAATTTCGAGGTTACTAATAAATATCCATTTTGATGTCTTACATTGCAAAATGAAAAATTTTATACTGAGGAATATGGATGTTTCTTTACAGATAAAATAATGTTTGATTTTAACGTGAGAATATATTTTTTTATAGATGTTCATAAAGAGAAAAGATTCGTAGAAAGAACATATGTACTATCTTGTAACATACCAGCATCAACGAATGATTCTAAAAGCAAGCCTCATCAATCTCTAATTGCAACTTACACAATCGATTCTGAAGACATCGAAAAAATGGATTTAGAAGTAGGAATTTATAATAATTCTAGTGTGCAATAATACCATAACCTCAAACATGAACATCCTTTTATTTTAAAGGAAATAATTTGGTAGGATTACACAATGTAACCTAGTTTCGCATTTGGTACAAAACCATAAACATATGTTTTATCTTATTCAAACTTCATTATTACTTTATAACGATGAAGTTTACGTACGTAGTCAAGTGAAGTAATACTGCAACAGCATGCTTGCATTTCCCACTTAAACCAGCTTTGCAGCTGCATTTGCAATACTTAATTTTTCCGGAAGAAAATATTTCTCCTCTAATTTCGTGAGGAGCAGATTTCAAATTAGACGACTGCAGGCAGAAGGCAATTATTCTAAATTGTTGGTCAGTGTCTGTGTATAGTTGACCGCGGAATATTATATGCCCAGATTGTAACACTTTTTCTCCTTCAACAAAATTTTTACAAGACGGTGTAGATCCACTAAAGCCACAAATTTCTGCAATCATCAGTTTCATTTTTACCTTTGTAAGTACACAAGTTCAAGAAACCAGCTACTGTTTACATTTATGTCAACAGTAAGATGCGTCCTTACGACCGCCATATTGACCGGGGGCCATCTTGAGTACGTCGCGATTTCTATTCCCAATAACTGCTAAGAATTGATTGATGATCCGAAACGATCTCAGGATAATCATGGGCACATCATAAGTTGTCAAGAAATCCCTAAGTGATCCCAATTAGCGAAACCATCAGATTCCATCGCAGGTGGTGTATGAACGTTTTCACAATTATAAGAGATTCCGTTTTGTGATCATTTCCAAAGCAGATGAAATAGTTATCATCAAGATAATGAAAAGACTCAGCCCAAGATTCAACCAATTTTTCCCCCTGTCAAAGAAGATTAGCGACAATAATATCATGTTTCATTGCTCACAACAAGTATTATATTACTTAACATCGTAATACATGATGCATACGCCAAAGAAAGTGGGGGCAGCAGTTATCAGCCGGTGTAGTCGAGGGGTAAAGCTGGGTAAAGCTGTGTTATCGATCTCCCACCCAGCAGACCACCTGGCTCAAGACCTACCTATCTACCTGCCTACCCACCAACCTACCAACCTACCTACCCTTGCCCTGCTGTGCTATGCTCCAAGTGCTGGATGGATACTTTGCAGGAAAAGCTTCAAGCTCAAGGCAGGCGAAGAGAATCGACTGAATCGAAAAGAAAAAGAGAGGATAGAGGGAAAAATAAAGGGAAAAGAAGGACAGGACTGGTGGAATGGGATGAAATAGGGTGAGTTGGGGTGAGAAGATAGGAAAGCTTTTGCGCAAGTGAGAAGAAGCTCGAGTGCGAAACGTATCACCTCTGCGTGACACGAGTAATATTCCGAGGGAAAAGGCGTTTTGCCATATTTTTAGAGCCCATCAAAAAAGCGTTACACGGACTCTAACTTAATAATCGTATTTATGCTTCCATTCCAATTATCACGTAACCTTTTAGAAGTAGGACTTTGGGAGGAAGTATAATAATGTCTATTGAGTTGCAAAAGGTGTTGAGAAGGAAATGGCATCTAAACACGCAATACGTGTTGTCTGGAAAAGAGGACAACTAGCCTTATGTGACATATTTTCTTTATAATGGCAATAACTCCATCAATTGTCAAGCTGGCGATTCATATGACCATTTCAAATCCCAGGTCTTATCCGGGGTTTCCAAAATTAAGCTTGATCAATTTTCAGGGCAACTAAGGATGACCTATCCATGATTTTTGAGGGGTTACGACTGTTGTAATCTCGTAATATCTCAAGTCATCTTGTGTGATCTTATGTAATTCATGATAGGCTTTTGTGATCCCGTAAGTAAACTTGTTTTATCTTTTTTGATCCCTTGTTATCTTTTGAAGTCTCATGTAATCATGTAATCCCTATTTTCTGGTGGTATCACATATTAATGTGATCTCTTCGTACCTCGTGTGATCTGTTGTAATCCTACATAATCCCGTGGAATCTCTTCTAACACACTGGTGATTTTTGGGACGTTTTTGAATCTCATATCATTTCCAGGTTCTTTAAGGTGGTTCCAGGCTTGTTCAACTTTCCAGACCAACTCTAGGATAACCTATTGCTGATTTATCGAGGGGTCAACAACTGTTGCAATCTGGTGTACACTCTTCCATGCAATACCATGTAATCTCGTGTAATCTTGTGTAATATCTTGTGACTTCGTGCAATCTTGTGTTATCCATGTCACCCCATGTAATTATGTTTCTTCCAGAGTAATCTGTTGTAATCCTATGAAGTCTCTGATGTTTTGTCCGATCAACCTTTTTTTGCAGGTCAAGCTAAAATAACCTAATTAGGATTTCTCTACTCTTCAGATCATCACGATAGTTTCAAACCCCCATTCATTATTCTATTGTTATTTTCTACCTGTCGTTTTTTCAGAAAGATTAATTTTCCGCAAAATGGTAAGATCTCGAGCCAAAAATTTTCGACTCCAAATAAAAAATGTTGCATTCACAAACATATATTTTTTTTAATCCGCAAAGTAGAATGTTCAACCATTTGGTTCCAATTTCCAAGGAAAAAGGATTGAACTTTGACCAAAAACAGTTGCATTTTTAACCGAAAAGTAGATTATTTATACCATAAAGACGAATGTTCAATGAGACAGTTTAATTTTTCGACCAAAATACCTGGATTTCAACCAAATAGTTGGATTTAAAGCAGAAAAAGGTTACTTTTCTACAAAATAGTTGGATCTTCAACCAAAAAGTGAGTTGTGTTTTCAGTAAGGAAAATTATTTTCCAATGGAAAAAGACAATTTAAAAGGAAATAGTTTAATCTTTGTTAAAACACGTAGAATTTGTAACCAAGAGAAATGAATTTCAAAACGAAAATATGCAAGTTGGCTTTTCAGTTCAGAAGGAATCTTGATCGTAAAAAATTCTATTGTTTAATTGGAAATTTAATTTTTTATTGGGAATACAAGTATTTTTCTGGAGAGTCACGTATTATGGTCAGAATTTCAACCACTTTATTCAAAAGTTGGAGTTCTTTTTACCAGTAAGCCATTATTCATCACGGGGTTAGCGTAACTCGTGAAGAATCTTAATCGGTTGAGTTGGATACACGAGAGGGCACTAGTCTCCCGCCAACATGCCAACAACAGCACGCGGTATTCCCGGACGTTACCCGTCCAAGTACCAACCGGGAAAGGGGGATTTCCTATCTAGAGACACGAATTTTGAACGAAACCGTTGAATTTACAAATAAAAAGATGTTTTTGAAGAAAATCATTTATTTTGAAACATAAAAAGATCAGTTGCGTTCACAACCAAATAGTTGAACCTTTGATTAAACGGGACAAATTTTTAACGGAACAGTTAAATGTTCAACCAAAAGTAGAATTCTCAACTGACGAAGATGTGTTCTCAACCAATTAATTCAAATATTCAAAACAAAAATTAACCTAAACACAAAATAGTTGCATTTAGGACTAAAAACATAAAAAAGACAGAGCAATTTTTGGCCAAGAGAGAATACCTTCCAACATAATAGTTGCATTTTTAACAGAATGATCTAATTTCCAACCAAATTGTTCAAGTGCAAAGTGAAAAAGATCAATTTTCAGCCAAAAATGTCTCAGTTATATTTTCAGTTACTGAAAATTCATTTCCAAAAAAAATTTGAATCTGTAACCGAATAGTAGAATTTTTGACCAATAGAAATCAATTCTGAACCAAAAATATAATAGCAGACTTTTCAATTGAAAAGCAAACAATTTTCGAAGAAAAATAGTTAAATTTACTTATTGGATTCTATTGGGTTCATGATACATCTCGTTGGGTTCGAAATTCTCAAATTTCGATAAAAAAAATTCAATATTTTATTTAAAATGCACATTTTTGTTGAAAATGCAAATATTTTGTTTGAAAAACACATTTTTGGTCAGAAATTTTGATTCATGTTGATCGGCCTTGTACAAATTGTTTTGAACCTTGTTTTTTTATTTCAATCTTCTCTTTACTGTGTCCATTCTAAGACATGAAACATTCAATTTTATTTTTAGAAAAATAGTAATCTATTATGTATTTCTATGGCGAGAGCTACTTGGTTTTGCACTTATTTTGCTCCGTAGTTCCTCTTACTTTAGACATGGCTGACCAGTTACATGGCGCTACTGATGTCTGACATAAAGTACTATTACTACTTACGGCAAGACAACATGGCAGTTTTTACTTTACATTAGATACTTTCTGCTTGACGTGATAAAAATGACCAACATATGATCAGAAAAAAAAACAATTAGTTAACATTCGCGTGAGGAATATTCAATGAATAAATTAATATTCTCAATTAAAATTGAACACAAAATTTTGTGTATTAACGATGCACAGCAAGATTTTAATGAACAAAAAAAATGAAACACATATGTGAATATAGAGAACACATGTGACTCGAGATGGATTGTAGCATCAAGAAATCAAAACATGACGCCATCTATTGGTTGCCTACTCAACCTGTATAACGAAAGATGCTGAAGTGTCAGTCAATACACCAACTTACACCGCCATCTGCAAGAAACTCATGGAACTAAAAAATAATAAGTTTGCCCTATAATAAACATTTAATTTGCAGAAAAAAAAAGATTGAAGTCATTAATCGAGATAAAGTTCATCCTATCCTTGAAGTTGGAGCAAATTAAACACCGTAATTAAAATTTCATCAAGATTGGTCAAGTAGTTCCGAAGTTTAGTGCCAAATATTTCCTACAAATCTTCTCACAAAATATCCTTTATCTGAGATGCTTTAACCTATTCCCTGGGCTTCCGTTTCTTCTCACCACTATCAATCTAAATATCGTAGCTCAATTCCGCAACACTAGGTCTGTCTTTGCTTCTTTGGGAGACATTTTTTAGCTCCACCTAGTGCGGACAGCTTTCTCCTGTAACTCATAAAGCTTCTTTATGCATTTCTTACTCTTACCATTTCCATCCAAAATCCACTTGATTATCTCTTCCATACTATCGCCTGCTCCGTTGTCACCTGTGAACCTTTCCTGAACATGCATTCTGTAACTGTTTACTCCTATTCTTCTATCCTATTGTATCCTTTCGTACTCCTTTGTGCTGATCTCACCTCTTCTCTATTCTCTTAAACTCTCCTTTATTTTGTCTTTAGCTTTTTTTAAATTCCTCATCCCACCAACCTTTTGTTTCTATGCCCCCCTTGCCTTTTTGTCATTCCGTCTTTTTTACCTCATCATCCACTCCCCTTATTCTTTCTATTATCTCTTCAACCCCATCCTCTTGTACACCTTTCAGATTTTCATTCTTAATTTGTTCTATTACGGGGAAGTGCTCAGAGCCTATCTTATCACCAACTTCCATTCCCACCATTATCTTTCTCATCATTTCTTCTGCTAGAATGTAGTCTAATACGGTATCCCCTTTCCCTGTAAATATTATTTCAGCATCCTCGTCCCCTTTACTATTTCCATTGCAGATGAACCACCCTGCTTCTCCTATCAAGTTCAGAGGAACCCTAACCTCTTAATATGTTTCTCTATGTTTCGATTTCCTCATGAACGCCTCCTCCTCTTCATCCCATACCTCTCCTCAGGCCTGACGAGAGGGGAGGGGAAAGGGGGGGATTCCCCCCGGGCCCGCAGTTTTAATCCTTCACAAAATTCTAATTTTACCATTGTTGAGGGGGGCCCGGTAGAGGGGGCCGTGCATGGTTTCTCCCGGTCCCGGATATTGTCTCTACGGCCCTGCCTCTCCTCCCAGATATCCAGTCCATGCATTTAGATCACTTACAATCAATTCCAGCCCCTCTTCTTTCTCTTCAATCCATCTCCTCATAACTTCGTATCCCTCCTCTACCCCTCTTTTCCTGTAAACACATACTACCGCTACCCTTTTTTTCACCCACTTTGAATCTTCTCATAATTGATCCGTCCTTTGTGTTGCCATCATCCTCAGATCCCTGTTCTAACACAAGACCCTTCCTCACCCCTGATACCATGCCAGCCATCCCTCTCAATTTTTCATGTTCCTTTCTTGCTCCTTCCATCTTCCAAACATATCCTCTCAGTAACTCTTTTTCTACCCCTTTCCAGTCCCATTTTTTCAATTCCTCACAGAAACCTAAGTCCTTGTTATTTAATCCCGAAACATTCAGAATGCCACTATCACTGCCCCCTCTTCTCTCGTTCTTGACTCCACTTCACCTTTCTCCGTCCATTTTCTTTCCTTGCCTTGTTTGACAGACTTTTAAAACTTCTTTTCCTTCATCCCAGATCCTCATCTCTCTGTCAACCCACATTCTATCCCTCCCTAATATTCCCATGCTTTCTTTCCTTTCATCTTCCTATGCACTCTGCCCTACTATCCTTTTTCTTCTCCTCTCCAGCCGCGTCATCTCTTATTCGATTCTCTCTGTTCTTCCTTTAAAAAAAATCTTTTCCCTTATTAGTTCGAAACTATATGCCTCACTCCATAGTGACACCAAACACATGTCTTTTCTCCCTTTCTCAATACTTCCTATTCTTCTTACTGTTTCTACCCTAACTTTTGCTCCTATGTCATTAATCACCTTTCTCAGCTCTTCCTCTACTTTTACGCTTTTTATTTCCATCCCTCTTGATCACTAAGTTCTTGCGTCTTCTCTTTCTTTGTTCTTCTTCTATCTGTCTTTCTATCTGTGTCAATCTCTTATGTACATTTTTACCATCATTCTGCGCGTCCTGCGCGTCTATTTCACCTTTATTTACTTTCTCGCTACTAACTATCACCTTCATACTCTGCTCAGCCCTTGCTTCTAGGTTACTCAATCTATCTTCTTTTGATCTCATCCCTTTTCCTACTTGAATTATCTATTCTTTCACACATATCCTCTCTTCATTCTTTTATAGTTTTTACTATCAATATTTTCCTCTCTTTGTCTCTCTCTCTTTCTTCCCAGTGTTTTTTTTTTAATTTGCTTTTTTTTTTATTCTTCGCTCCCACGCTCCTTGTCAACCCGCATGTCCAGGGACGGTTCACCATATTCGCCGATAGCAACCTTTTACGCCCCTCTAGTGGAACTTCTCGCAACCAACATTCTTTCCCTACCTCACTTCACCACGCTACTATACCCTTACAAACTTTCACAAAATAAACCCAAAAACCCCACCCCCACCAAACCCCAGGAACCCACCCCCACCCCCCGT
>WSXT02197283.1:0-34904 GCA_011762715.2 Neuroterus valhalla
TTATTTTTCATGAATATATTCTCAAAGTATTAATATTAAAAATTATCATTACACTTCTATAATACATTATTGATGTTGAAACGTTTCGTCCTGGGCTGATTCATTGGACTTATCAGTAAGGCAACATGAACCAACCTTGCCTTAGACGATAAAATTAATATTTTCATTTTTTTAATTTTTCCAAAATATTTCAAAAAATACATAATTTTTCATCAGTTTTGATGAAACATTCGATTTCAAACCACCCTCATCGTACTAATATCCTTCATAATCCAGGAGTCAGTGACACTTCAGTACGTTTAATTTAGAAAGTCATCAAAAGTCCCCTGATTATGAATATAAAGGGTATTTTTTTCAGAATGTGGTGCAACAATTGTCCAAACATTTTTCTGAACAATAACGTTAGTTTCTAAAAACAAATTTAAAAAATTATTTTTGTCGAGATTATGGATAAAAGAAAACTTTCATGTCGTATGAAACTTTCCATACATCGAACCGTTTTCAAGTAGAGTGTTTTAAACAATTGAATTTGCACTAAAATTTACAGATTGGTGGCTGAATATTTCGGCACCTACTAGACCAAAAAATTTGAAAAATGACTTTCTATGCTAGGAAGATGCTACAACTTTTGTGAAACCACTTAGGGAAATCGCCGTGGTTACAAATACTTTCGTCACTTTGCAAAAATTTGAATCTCTTTTGTTAATAACAACTTTTATAAACAAATGTGCATATTTGATATAGCTCTAATTTTCGAACGTGTTTCCCGAATAAGAAAAAAAGAAATAATAATATCTCTTATAGATTTTTTTATAATTCAAACCATTTTTCAACTATGGTCTCATATACAATTAATTGCAAAATAATCTTCGGTCTGTGCCAGCTGCAGTTTGACAGTTCTGATTTCCAATTTTTTCTCAGTTATTTATTTGGTAGCTTCCTAATAATCCAACTCTTTGTTACCACTCTGAAAACATCAAAACATCACAAACATGAATTTAGGAATATTGTTTCCTAATTTTCTTAATGTTATTGCCTTCACACAAGAAAACTCTTTCGCCTTAACACCTTTAATTTTTAGTATGCATAGTTATTTTTGGCCTTTTCTTGGTGTATGTAATATAAACCTTTTTAATGAAGCACTTTTTTTACCAAAACTAGGGAGGCATTCGCAAAAATCTGCATATCAAAATCACGCACAGTTGAGATGTATCTATATATTCATCATTTTTGTATGTGACATAAATTATGTATCAGAAGAATGTTCATTACTGAGTATAGATTATTCTATAAATGGACTTCATTAGGAATTTGAAGTTTCCATCCCAGTTAAAAAATGTTTTATATAAAACCTATAAGCCTAACTAAACACCCGGCAGAAATATTTTCGAAAAATCTTGCTAGACGAAAAAATGTTTCACAATTAGGAAGAAGATTTTTGTCCGACAGCAGAGCGAAAGTGTTCGCTTCCGCTCCGCTGGAGAGGAGCGATAGTAAGCGATTCTACACCTGTAAAGGGGTGAGGATGGAATACGTTATCAATAAATAAATGAAATAAGTATTTAAAAAATGGATATTGGAAACTTCAATAAATATCCTTATGAATATTTTAAGCCAAATTACCTGGTCCAAGCTCACAGAGTTTTGGTAAACCTATAACTAATCTTTCCAAAGTAACAAAATAGTATGTGAACCTCAAGCAAAAACGGTTGTTTGCGCCTTGTTTGAAGCTATGCACCGAAGCAAAGCCGAGGCGAAGCCGAGGTGCTCAGCTTTATAAGCGGTGCGCAAACGCCCGCTTTCACTCTCGGTACACAATATTCTATTCTTGTGTGAAGGCAATAACGTAAAAAATTAAGGAACAATATTGTTAAATTTAGGTTTTTATTGATACAACTTGTTATTAAAAAATGAAGGATGTTTTCAGAGTAGCAACAAAGATATGAATCAAACCCTGTTCAAAAGAGTTCAGAGTCCCAGAACAAAATGAATTGTTCACTTTATGAACAAATTATTTGAACAAATGCCCATTGCGGACATAAAAGGCAGAAATAAATCGTACTTATCTTGCTAATTCTCCTCAAATTATAACTTGGATATTTAGAGTTCGAAAAAAATCCTTTTCCCCCAATTTTCCTCAAATGATGCCGCCAGTGACGTTTAATGATGGAAATTATCAATCAATACTTTTCTACAACAAATTATGCAAACGAATACCTTGTGTAGTTGTTGAGAGGCAGAAAACATTAGTTTTTTCGCAAAGAGATGGAAATTCCTACAACAGCAATAAGGAAAATGAGGAGAAAAGAGAACTACCTACCTTCCTACCTATTTCTACTCTCAAATGCCCAAGCTGTTGATTTGATTACATAATTTGATTATAAAATCTGTAACAAATACCCGATGATAATTCTCTATCAATGAACATCAGTGGCGACATAGTTTGAGGCAAATTAGGAGAAAAAACGAGTTCTTTCTGCCTTAAAATATCCACGCTGGGCATTTGTTTATATATTCCGTTCATAAAATTAATAAAAAATACCGGATGACAAATTTTCATACCCGAGTATTATTTTTTCGATGAAAGCAAGTAATTTTACGCAAAAATGCTCACTGTGAAATGTAGTATCTATTACTGACAAATTTGTATCAGTTCATGAATAGTAGTAATAGTAATAGTAATATATAATATATAATATAATATGTAATACATACATACATACATATATATATATATATAATAGTAATAATAATAATAACATAATAATGGTAATAGTAGTAATTCGTATAGTATTTTTCAGAATTGTTAAAACTCAAAACGCAAATAGTGTTTCCAGTTAGTGTTTATTGTAAAAGTTTATGATTTGCATAGAAATATTGAGTAAATAGCAAACGTTCAAAATAAAAATAAGCACTTTGGATGACTGCAGTCAATTTTTCCAGTAAATGTAGTAATTTTTGCCAATTATCAAAATCCTCTTTTTTCCGTTGCACGCTAGGAAACTGCTGAATAAATGGTTGAATTTGAACAATGTGATGTTTAGACTATATCGAATTATTTCAAAAGATTACTAACGAAATTTTTTTAGTGTTAATGTAACGCACTACAGTTTAAAAGAATCGTTATTGCAAAATAACATTAAATAGTGTTTCGTCTCCGAACGATATATATTCCGCAATAATTTTACAATGAACATAAAAGCAATAATCGCATTATACATGAATCGTAGCACAGTAAAACTGTTAAGATGAAAAGTAATTATAAGTAAGTGGTTTCTTATAAATGCTTACTTTTTACATTCTTATCATTTATGATTGAGAAAGTATTAGAATCGTCTGAAATTTAACATCTTGAATTTTCAACGGATCTCCACGTTTTGAGACCCCCTAAAGTCGAAAATCAAGTTTTGGTCTGTTGGTCTGTATGTCCGTCTATACCTAATCATGTTTTAAACTTTTGAGCGAAGCGAACTGCGCGCGATGAGAATGTGCCCGCCAAGCGGGCAGATTTTTTTGGTAACGATAGGGGTGATAAAGTTACTTTTGTAAATAAGTAACGAATTAGTAACTAGTTTAATTTTTTTAGTAACAAAAAGTGCTCATTTCTTCGGTTTTCAATAAAATATTCCAAAAACTCGATGGAAACAGAAGTTTGACTAGATGGATCATTCACTGATATCATTATTCCAAAAATTTTAGAACCATTCGAAATGTCGAAATGTCAAAACTGCTTTTCGCTTATATAATTTTCAACAGAAGCATTATAAATAGAGAGAAACCTACTTTTTTGAGAAATTCAAAAGTATTCCTTAAGAAGGAAAACTTCTGTTCCCATCAATGTTGTAAAATATTCCAGTGGAAACTAAAAAAATGGTCTTTTTGGAAATTTCTCATTGGGTGTCATCTTGAATTTCCTCAGAATTTTGGATTTCTAAGATCATCGAATGATTTCTATGGTCAAACTTGATTGCAAATATTCTAGTTTGACTATCCACCATTTCCTTGAAAATAATTTATAAGATTTTCTTACAATCTTTCTATATTTTCACTTGACAACTATAGAAAATTCTATTTTTAACCAAATTATTAAATATGCCGTTTTGTAAATGTCTAGTTTTTTGAAATTCGGATATTTCAAGCAATGAATAGAGTTTATTGCCCTATATGAAAAATCGAATTCAATAAAAACAGAAAAATTTGCGTAAATTAGGCGGTTTTGCACAAATTCGATTTTGAGAATTGGCAATACTGTGGATTCTATATGGAGGTCTTTGTGTAGCAGGAAATGTTCTTCTGTACTAAAGTTCAAATAGGTAAAATTCAGTTGTTGGTTCTACGTTTTCAAATAATTTCATGAGAATATTATGTTGCTGCAGAGGAACTTCAAAAATTGCACCCTAATGAAAAAACTTCCCCACATCTATGATTTAAAATAATAAAAAATATATTACATTAGTATGATCGATTGCAGCTAGTTTTACGAGAACATTTTTTCTTGAAATGTCTCGTTCCCACAGGAACTTCCACGAATAAATTATTTCTTTAAGAGACAATAAAAAGGGGTGATTGTGTTTTTTTTGTTCTAAGTGATAATCCGGAAGGGCCATGCGACGCGTCGAAGCGCCCTCGCCCTTATTACCTGTCCAACCCCGTTTCCCCCTCACCTCTTTTGCCCCTTCTCCATCCCTTCCAAAAATACCTTTGAACCCTTTCTTGCACCTTTCGCGTGTGCGTGCACATGATCGCGCTCTTCGGCTCTTTCCCGCGGAAAAAATGCAAAAAAATTAACAGAGAAAACGAGATAAAACAAAAAGAGCCCAAGGACTTGGTGGTGTGTATAGTCGCATCGCGCTCTCTTTTCAAGGGGCCTTGCTTTTTTTGCGGCGACCTCTCGTTACGAAACACTTTTTTATACCTACTTTTTTGTCTAAGCTGTATATGCTGACGACTCTGGAGCGAGATACTTTTTTTTATAGAAACGTCTTCTTGATGCGTTTGACGTTTTGCCCATTACTGGAAGCGTGAGATTCAAGAGATTTTGCTTATTCATGAACCTTTTTAGTTTATAACGATTAATTGAATAATTATTTTCTAATAAGTCTTCTCATATTGTTGTAAGAAAGAATGTATGCATACATTCTTTCTTTATATACGTTTTAGGACGGCTCTACATTTTACACAAAGTCAATTTCAATATTTAAAATCAAGTATAAACTTTTGTTTGATGGCTTAACATGTTTTTTCAAAGTCTAGAGAAACATTAGTTTGAGACCAGTTTTTACATAATTGCTTGAGAAGGGGAATCATATTGTTTTATTATCCTGCGATTTCAAAAATGTGCATGCGACATTACATTTTGGACAAAGACGACCCAAACATATTATATGAAGTTTAAACTGTTTGTTAATCTTCAAAAATGTTTTGTTGAAGTCTATCGAGAAACATGTGTGAAACAATTATCTACATAATTATTTTATCATAAAGTACTTGTATCGCTATATAATCATGTTACACAAAGGTATTGCATCGAGAACATCAGTAACGATTATTTACATAATTACATAATTAGTTTCTAATAAGTATATACTGTTATCGTATGTTTGAGATCGCTTTACATGTTCGAAAAAGTCAATTTAAACATGCTTAATCAAGTATGAAATTTTGTTTACTTGTTACACATGTGTCCTTAATGTCTGAAGAAACATATGTATGGCTGCTGCATGCAGGAGTACATTTCAGATAATAGTATATTATGCACTTAGGGGGAGAAGAGGGACTTATTGCGCCCTTGGCGCATACGATATTTTTTATAAGAAATGGATGATTTCAGACATTTTTTGAAATACAGTCATGATTGCAGCCAATATTGGTGTTCGAAAAAAGGTAGCATGATCACAAAGAAGTTCAAAATTCGATAAAAAATTTTATATAAATTTCTGGCAATTTATTGAAATTTCCGCTCATTTATGGTAATTTTACAGGAAAATATGGTGACTTACCATATATTACCTAAAATTCAATTTTGAAAATTTCTATAGTTTTCCGGAAATTTATGAAAATTTTTGGTCATTCATAGTAGTTTCATAGGTAATTTATTGAATTTTGAATTTTCCATAAATTTTCCTAAATTTCCCGTCATTTACGGTTATTTTCCAAGTAATGTATAATAACTTTCCATAAATTACCGTGAAATTCTATTATTCGCAACCAAAATTTCCTCAAAGTTTTTACGGTGAGTGGGATGATTATCGTGAAATGACTATTCGCACATGCTTTTTTAAGGTTTGTGAAGAAATATGTTTGAAACCATTATCCACATTATGATATTCCAATAAGATATTCGTATTGTTATAACATGTAACGGTATACACAAAATGTGCATGCAACATTACATTTTAGATAAAGTCGATTCAAACATATTATTTCAAGTATACATTTTGTTTTCTGTTAAAACATGTTTTTGTTGAAGTCTAATATGTTTATTGAGAATGCAGTTCATTTTGGACAAAGTCAATATCAGCATTTTGAGAATCAAGTATGAACTTTTGTTTACTGGTTAAACATGTTTCTTTAGAGTCTATGAAGAAATATTTTCAAAAGGGTTATTCACATTAAAAATAACCACTAAAAATAAAAATGCATTAAGAATATACACTCCAAATTCTAATCAGTCACTAGTGACTGATTCGAAGTCATTTTTGACTAATTCAAACAGTGAGAATTGGACGACTGATAAATCAGTCAAAAGTGATTTTTCGAATCAGTCATTTTTATTCACTGATTCAATCAGTCATATTGACTGATTCAACCAGTCATTTTTACTATAAAAGTAAGTTATTTTGAACATTTTAATCGGTAATATCGAGTGATTCAGTAAATCATTCATTTGGATTTAAATCATTTGATGAAATGTTAGGATTTAATTAAAAGAATCAAATTGTTAATAGAAAAGGTATTCATTTTATCATTTCAAATTACTTTCCGATTCTACATAACTCATTTTTTCACTCCTATACATTATCAACTACAAAACTAAGAAATTATTTTACAACAATTTTGATAAAAATCCTAAAAAAATCCTCGACTTATTCGACGTTGTTTAATAGAATGTTTAATGTAACAATAATCATTCTCATAATATAGTGTAATATTTTCATAATATAGTGAACAATGCTATATATAATTATGTTCCTCGTTCTCAGATAAAATGACTGATTTATCTGCAGTTTAGAAAACGACTGATAAATCAGTCACTTATTTTGACTGAGAATCAGTCATTATAAGTGACTAATTCATTCAGTCACTTTAAATGACTAATTCATCAGTCAAAACGACTATCTTCTCAGTGGAAATGACTGATTCATCAGTCAAAGTATGCTTAAATAATTTAATCAATTAATTTTTGACTGATTCAAATTTAGCGTGTACTGCTTCACGCATACATTTTAGATAAGTTTATCGACAGGTTGAATCGCGTATTAACTTTTGTTTACTTGCAAATATGTTGTCTTGAAATCTGAAGAAACATGTGTTTGAAAAGATTATTTTTGCATAATTATCTTTCCAAAGAGGGTTTTCATACACTCTAAATTCTACTCAGTCCAAAGTGACTGATTCGCAGTCATTTTTGACTGATTCAAACAGTGCGGATTTGACGACTGACAAATCAGTCAAAAGTGAATTTTCAAATCAGTCATTTAGGCTCACTGATTCAAGCAGTCATATTGACTGATTCAAGCAGTTATCTCGAATGATTCAAACAGTCATTTTACATCATTCATTTGTGTTTAAATCATTTGATGAAATGTTAGGATTTTATGGAAAAAATCAGATTTTTAGTAAAAAAGGTATTTATCATATTATTTCCAATTATTTTCCGAATCTACATATCTTAGTTTTTCACTCCTATACATTATTATTATTATTATTATTATTATTATTATTATTATTATTATTATTATTATTATTATTACTGTCATAAAATTATATTTTTATTTGAAAAGATAATACAAATAATTATCTATAATAATTAAAGACTAATATTCAGTAATGGGTATCATTAAATTTATAAAAGAATTATTCTGGTGATATCCAAAAACAAGTTTCCAATAATAATTTCTATAATATATTGAACAACGCTATAGATCTTTTCTTCGTTCTCAGATAAAATGACTGGTTTATCTGTAGTTTGGAAAGTGACTGAACAATCAGTCACATTTTTTGAATGAGAATTAATCATTCTAAGTGACTGATTGATTCAGTCACTCAAAATGACTCATTCCTTAGTCAAAACGACTAATTTGTCAGTCGAAATGACTGATTTATCAGTCAAAGTATGCTTGATTAATTCAATCAGTCGATTTTTGACTGATTTAAATTAGGAGTGATAGTTATATCATGTTATGGTATCCATAATACCAAATTCAATATAAACTTTTGCCTAAAATTTGAACTTCAAATAACATGTCTAAAAAGATAATTTTCTAATATGGTATTTGTATTGTAATATCATGTCACGGTATCCAAAATGTACTAATATACATGCAGCAATATATTCTGGACAAAGTCAATTTCAACGTATTATCTAGTTCAACATGTTTCCTTGGGGTCTGGAAAAATATTCATCCAATAAACAAAAGGTCATTCGTGATTTTTTTTTTGTACCATTAGGCCATAATCTCTTACGGGGTAAGCCTTACTCGTAAAGAGTCAGAATTAGTTGAGTTCGATACACGAGAGGACACAGTCTCCTGCCAACATGCCAACAGTACGCGGTATTCCCGGACGGTTACCCATCCAAGTACGAACCGCGCCTAACGCTGCTTGACTGCAGTAAATGGAAGGGGTGGTTTCTGAGCGTGGCATTTCATATGCTCAAATTTACTATGTCCAAAATTATTTACCGGTTTTCGTAAAAACCTCTAATTTGTCTTGTTTCTTCTTTGGTTTTTGTTGATATCGCGAGAAATAGCGCAAATTTGAGGTTGTTGGTAAATTCATCATTGAAAAATGCATGGAGATCATGTTTCGTGTGCCTTGAAAAAAATTATGTATATTCTTTTGCACAGTAATAAGAAAATTATCACAAATAAAATAATTCGCAACTATTTTCCAAAAAATGGAGTCTAGAATCTAGATTCCCATCTACGCATTATATAGGGCCTTGGAAATCAAGTTTTGTACATTGATATTTCTTGTTTATTTATCATTTTTCAGCAGAAAATTCTTTACATTACTTACTTGTTGTCTGGCTAGATAACTAGTCGAATCTAGACTGACTACTTGTTCTTAAATTGGTATAATTTTTAACTAATTGAGATTCCAATCTAAATTGGATGTAAACAAGAATATTTATACTTATTGAAGAAGCAACCAACTATAAAATTCATTTACATTTTTCCATATTGCATATACCATCAGGGCGGAATTAAAGAGATGAATTCCCACGGGGTCCCGCCTTGAATAGATTCGTTTTTTCCACACTTGCTGGTTTTTTTGTCTCTTAGAAAAAGGGGTTATGAGATCTTTTTTTCTTCTTCTTTTTTTCGGGATCGATACTAACCACCACTATTCTTCTACTTTAACTTTGTCTGCATTGAAGGCAGCAGGTGTTCTTCTTTAGAATTCATAAGAGATTCCAAGTTGACCTCAAAATGTCACCTCCATCCACCCGTAGATTTTCTTTTGATATAACATGTATATTTAATTTTAATACATGAGACGATTCACAGCTCTCTCAGCTTTCTTTCTGCAATTTTTTTAGAGAATATTCCTTTATTGGTTTTAATTTTAATTTGATCAAACTCAAGGGCATTCAGTTTAAATCGATCAACTAACCAATCGATATTTTTCATTTACATATAATTCAATTATGAAAAAAGAATTATGTTTTCGCAATGCCATATAGGTTTTTTTATTCTATGTTCTTTTTTATAAACATACATTCATGTGAAATTCAGTATAGGAATTCATATGAAGTGTATGTTGAAATTGCAAACATTTAAAGCAGCAAGATATAGAAAAATGTGATAAAGAATTGTCTCTTTTGTGGAAAAATATGGATCATCCAAATTTTCCAGAATGTTCTGAAACATTTTTGTGCATTATAGTATTTGAAAATTTAATATTGCACATGAACAATCCGTCAGCTAAGGAAAATTAATTTTAATTTTTTTCCAGAAAGGAATCAGAATAACATTGATACAAAACTCCTTTTGCGGATCATCGCATACCATGAATGGCATCTATTTTATTCTCCTTCAGGAACAAAAAGATCATTTTTGTGTCGCCCACCTTCCAACAACTTTTTATTTGTTTTTCTCAACTTTCCTGTTTTTTACAACAAATTCTCAAATGCGTCATGCTAGGTATTTAGATGAGGTATTTTCACTGTGTCGTTTTTTTTTCCCAGTTCTCAGCCGCCTATTTTTCATTGGCAGAAATAAATTTTATGATATAATATATTACATATACCTATTAGAGACGAAGGAAAATAGTGAATGGACAAGAATATATAAAGAAAAAAAAGTTTTGTTTAATTCCAAACACGAAGAAAATTTGCGACGTCCATTTTTAATATTAGTTGGTGTATCAAATAGAACATCTGGAATTAAAAAAAAATCAGGCACTGTTAACTTCCTTTGTTGAAACATGAAGATAATTTGTAGAAAAAGAGGTGGCTCTCTTTATTTATTGCTTCGATTATTTATTTCTGAAGACATTTTTATTCTTCTAGAAAACCCTATTCCGTCATCTGGAATTTGCGTTTGAGTGTTTCCTCAATGAAGCACCTTTTGTTGCATTTTTCGGGCAATGTGTATCATATATGTATTTCCCTTATATATCTGCTGTTACTTTTCCTTTATTAATTATTTATGAGAGGGTAAATTGAAATTGGTACACATTTTAAAATTTTAGTGGGTCATTCGTGTTATCTGTATCACACTTAAAATAACGGAAAATCTGGAATATTGTTGACATACTCTAGAACATATTACAAATCTTACAGATTAACTTTTTAGTTGAAAATTTACATTATCAAGATGGACATTTATCTGATTTGATTGAAAATTTAACTAACATACGCGGTTTGATAAATTGAACTCTTTTGCGGTCATTTTTTTTCCACCTGCAGATTTATCAGTTTAGTTGAAAATGTATCTCAACGCTTGGAAAATTTAAACTGTTTTGTTAGAACTTTGTCCTTCCGAATGAAAATTCCATAATTTTGTTGATTAGTTATTCTTTTTGGTTTGAATTCAACAGTTTGGTTAAGTTCGTTATCTTTTCTGGTTAAAAATTCGACAACCTTTTGAAAATTCAGCTACTTTTTATTTTGAATGGGAATAATCTCTGTTTGTACTGAAATTCAATAACATAGTTGAACTACTTTGTTGAATTTCATTTTTTTTTTCGTTTTGGTAGAAAGTTCAATGTTTTGGTTAGAAATTTATGTATCTTATTGCAAATCGAAATATTTTTGTAAAAAATTCAACTATTCTCTCAAAAATTCTTCTTCGTTTGTAAAAATTCATTTTTTTGTGAAAATTCAACCTCGTGTTCAAAAGTTCAACTACTTTGATGATGATTCATTTTCATATTTGAAGATTCATCATTTAAGTTAAAAATCTTTGTTTGCTTAAAAATTGAAGTATTTTGTTTTAAATTAGTTTTTTTCCTGGTAGGAATTTCAATAATTTTCGTAAAAGTCATCCCTTTTGGTTGTAAATTGAACTACTTCAGGAAACAATTTATTTTATTGAGTTAAAAATATAATTATTTGGTTGAAAGATAAACAAAGTTGCAGAAAAATTTATTTATTTTTGGTAAAACAATGCCCAATATTGTTGATGTGTCATATGTTCTAGTAGAATTCTCAATAGGTCATGTTACTTCTCGTTTGAAAATGAAACTATTTTTGTAGGAAATTCAAATATATTATTAAAAATAACTTCCATTTATTGTAAATTCAGCTGTTTTGTACACTGATATATTTCTTGTATATGGATCATTTTTTTGGTTGGAAATTCTTTACATTACTTATCATTCTCGGATTATCTCAACGTATATGCTAAAGGAAATGAGAATTATCAAAGGAAAAAATGATAGATCGCTAACTTTTCATTTTACCCTAACTGATTTCTTTTTTTTTGTGCGAATTTTACCTTAATTTTTTCTTATCCTTTGTTTTTCCTGTGAGATGATCATACTAAAACCTTTATTTTTACTGAAAGTGCTCAATACCCTGTAAAAATTACATAAAAATTAATTTAATCTAAAAAAATGTATTAATTCTTTGATATAATCATGTGACTGATTGGAAAAACTGAATAATCTGTTCATTATATATTCATCTGTTTATATCTTTCGCAAATAAATTTGAATCTAAACCAATTTTGAAGAGAGTTCCTGAAAAATTGTCCCTTTGAAGCAGATGCCTGAGATGTCGTCAGTTAAGGCCCTCTTTTCTCTCATTATCCAATTTATTTGATCGTCTTTTATTCATGCAACATACATATATTTTTCTACAGCTGCTTCTACATCCTAACGAGTTCCTTTTTCTTCCGTCCGTTTGTCCGTCTTGGATATAATATGTAGGTATTATGTATAAATTTCGCGCCCGGCCGATTTGGACATACAAATGGGAAATCTCTATATGAAATCTGAATACGATCAAGAAATCATTTCACAAGTGGGTGGCTGCACACGAATAGAATTTAATTTTCATTATGAGGGTAAAAAAGGATTGTAGATTTGGGCTCAAGAAGGTTCTGCATATATTATTTTATAGTAGGTATATGTACATATAGGTTTATATGTATATCTGAGGAAGTGATAACAAAGACCATATGTGGCTGTATACGCGTGTACCGAATTTTCAGTATAAACGAAATCTTAACATATTGATTGTATATTGTTTTTATCAACGCTAACATAATGTCAAATTTACAGAAAAAGCGATAGGTAAAAAGTGATTTAGATGAAAATCCTAAAACATACAAAAAAGTGAAGATCCGGTGAGGGTAAAATGAAAGATTAGTGATCTTCATTTTTCTCTTGCCGATCTTAATTTTTTTCATGACGAAGATACCACAGAATTTTCACCTGAATCCCTTTTTACTCTTGGTTTTTTTATCTGTGCTAGCGTATGAACAAAAAAGATCCCTTGACTTGATAAGAATCGATTGATCTAAACTAACCCCATCACACTTATATCCGTATTCACCATGCAATAATTCGATTCAATTCTCTCAATTATCAAGAAAAAAAATATTCAAAAAAATACAAAAATAAATTGCTCATTACATAATGGGAGTATCACATTTGAAAACAAGCATTCTTTCTAAATAATAAAAAAACTTCCAATTTCATGAGTACATGAATTTTTCGACCCAAAATATAGAATTTCACTTACAAAATGTGTGTGTATTCCCTATATTTTGTACAGTGTAGTCTGAAATCGAAAAGTTTGCAGTAGAGAAAAGTAATTAATTTTCCGAACAATAAGCGTGATTTAAAGTCTTCTAATCATATATCCTTTTTTGTCAGAAAAGCTGAATTTTTTAATTAAAAAAAAAAGTTTGAAATTATGAATTGAAACTGTGAGTTCCTTCTAATATGAATGTTCATCAATATATCTGAGCATATGCACTCTTGTGAAAACTTCTTCTGTAAGATACACTACATGTTTTTAGATACTGATTGTCCGCGACGAAGAATCAAACTATGCTTTGTAAGAATAAAAAATCTTGAAAGACATTTGCACCTTATAATTTTTTATACTTTTGTTTTTTAAAAATTATATAAAATGAGTTAGAAATGTTATGTCATATTCATCGACAAATTTTGACATCTAAATATTAAAAAAATGTATTTTTCTAAGCCTTCACCTTCTATTCGTTAAAATTTGAAATTAATGCCGTGTATATTTTCGCGGAAAATAGAATTGTGCGTTCCAATGTGCTGATTTTAAACTAAATAGTTATATATTAAATATGCAAACTTCTTATGAAAATTGGCAAGATTCTGAGTTATACTCATTTCTGAGACATTATGCTATGATGTGCTTTGTATTTAAATTTGAGAAAATAAATCTCATAATAATTGCATAAAAAATGAGCTGTACCAAAAATGATTCCACTTTTCTTCTGATTCACAATATTTTTACAGTGTGTGTTATGACATATTCTGGCTGATAATATTCTGTTCATAAGAAATATAAAAGAACATTCACTTTCGGAAAGGGTTATAAAAATCGTACAATTTCCGTTGAAATCTGTTACACTCTCAGAAATGTCTACATCGTTTTTACTATTAATGTACTGGAAGCAATATAAATATACGCATCGTAAATTTACTAGACAGTTTTAGTACTCTCAATTATAAGTAAATCATAGTTTATTGTGATGTTGCTCAATCTTTGCAACTTCTTTGAAATGAAAAGATTGGAATGCAAAAAGTTTGCAAAAATACATCAATTAGGATTGAAGTATGACATGTAGGTAAAATTATTCCTAAAAAAGAAAGCTGAGAAGGTTGAAGTTTCAGATATGAAGAGAAGTTTATAGGTTAGTTTTATATTTATTTGATTATTGTGCAACTCATAAAGAATTCATGCAGAACTATTAAGAAAATAAACTATATGCTATATTTTGTGCATGGAAATTACTTTATCCGTTAATTATAAACTTTGTCAGTTGAATTTTTAAGATTTTGTAACATTTGTACAATGCTACAGATTCTACTACACATGTATTGTAATTCAAGATTACTTTTCCGAGAATTTGAATTTACTCTACAAGAGTATAGTAAAAGTGTGGTAAGACTACAAAAATTTTCAACAGTAATAGTTACAAACTTCATTTGGTACGATTCCAACGAGATAACAGTTTATTCAAAAATAGGTTCATGATGATCCGTGGTTTCGCACGATATAACCATGGTATATAACTCCTGATTTTGGTATTCACAGTGAAATATATTGAAATTTAGAAGAAAATAGAACTATTTAACTCTTCTGTTTTCAATGAAATATAAAAATATATGTTGATTTGAAATATGAAATTCGAATGTCAGGGTTGAAAGTTATCTCTGGTTTTTTGCATAGCTTAACGTATAAAACATGCAAAAAACACTGAATCCGTTAGACATATTTTCAATATGGAGGCAACTGTCGGCTGTGCGGCCATTTTTTAAAAATTCTAGGGGCACGAGAGGAACAGGGGTTGAGTAAGGGGTGAGGTTCGTGGGCCGGTCCCTTTTTCTAGCAATAGGGCTAGACACCATTTACGACCCTCGTTTAATTTAACTAACCAACCCCTGAGGATCGTTGGGTTCAAACAATTACTATTTATTCCAAAGAAAAGACCCTTGATGCATGAATAAAACTTTTTTTTTCGTAGATTCCACAAGAGACAAAAGAGATTCGTTACATTATTTGAGAAATCGTTGCAAATATATTTATGTATAGCTATAGTGACAATCCTTTGTTGGGAATAATATTATGTGGAAAAATGATGAATTAATGCGAAATATTACCGATTATATTCTATATAGAATATAATCGGTAATATTATGTATATTATATATTATATAATATATAATATACATAATACTATAACATACCTATAATTTTCTTGTGAACCATTTTACTAAGAATATATATTTTATTTTTATTCATAATGTTGTAAATATGCTTATGATTTTAAAGCACTTGCCAATACAATAATCGTAATGTAAAATTATAGGCACCGAATCTTGAAGTAAACTGGCAGTAAATCCTTTGTAATGTTACAATATACGTATTATTCTTCAATTTTTCTGACCGTTCTCGAGATAATCATAGAAAAAGTAGAAAACATGAACACTCCCGTCTTCACTCAAACCATGGCATTGAAAAGAATGAACATCTTCGAAAAAGCTATGGTCATTTTCTTGGTGATTCCAAGTTTTTTATTCTAAGATTCTTCAGCCATTTCCTAAAATTTTTCGACTTCTGAATATAGTGTTCTATGCATTTTCAGAGACAAAAAAACGTAAATACACACAATATTAATAAAGTTTGTGATTTACAATATTTTACAATTACATCACGGTTGTTTATAAACTTCCAATGCATTTACTGTAAAAGTAACATTTTGTTCATCAGTGTTATTTTATTGCAGTAACTTAAACGGAGTTAACGCAGAATACTATTTGCCTGATTTGCTGATTGACAAGAAATGCGAAACATGCATGTATGCAGAATTTACTTTGATTTTTCTCTTCATTCAGTGTAAGAATATGTGTTGTGGGATAACATAAATTTTGATAAGGAACTTCTATTTTAGCGATTCCATGTGAAGGCATCGTGGTACCAAAAAAATGTGATTGACAACAAATATGGAAATTAACACTATTTTGAAAGTTCAATTGCCGTGAATGTCTCAATTTCGACTATTTTGGTTACGTTCTGTCAATCAGTGACGCAATTTGCTGGTATCGATATAGACAGATATTTTTTTGTAACTCTAACCTCAAAATCTCTTGGACAATATTTTGTAATATTTTAAATATCTAATAAGTTGATAGGTACCAATGAAAAAGTTAAGGAAACATTATTCTTATGACTATATACGATATACGCTCCTCACAGAATACATATACAATGGATCTACAAATATATTAAATTTGTAGCCTTGACATATGAAAATATCGCGTAAACTATATAAAAAAATTGTAGATGTCAATTAAATTCCATATATTTATGACATTCATATTAATTATTGAAATTAGACCCTAAATCAACTGAATTATGAAAGTTCATATTTCTATTTAAATTTAGGCAGTGATTTATTTTGCTCTATTATGATAAACCTGTCAGAAATGAAGACATCCAGAAATATCTATTATGTTACCAGAATATGTCGAATACTTCTAGCAATTTATGTAATAAAGAATAGAATTTATAGAATAAATAAATATAAAGTTAGAGAACACTATTCAGAGGTCATGATTATTTATGTATTTTGACTATTAATTTTCAACTAAAACGATAAATATTTGACAGGCGAACTTCAATTCTCAACCATGAAGGTAAATATTCAAACAAAAAGATAATTTTCAAGGAAAAAGATTGATTTTCTACCAAAAAATACAGTGTTCCAAAAAAATGGTTGAATTTCGAACTGAAAAAATAATGACTTTAATTCGAAAATGGAACAGTAACATTTTTAGTTCAAACAAACCATTTCAAACCAAACATAAGAGTTTTTACTTAAACAAAGAATCTTTAATTGGAAGAATTGAATTTTTCTAACAGATGAAATAATTTTCACTAAAAAAAGGAAAATTGTCAACTTTGAATACTTGAATTTCAAATTGGAAAAATTATTTTCAACCAAACAAATGAATTTTCAACTAGAACTATGGAATTTTCAATTGGAGTAAGTTAAATTTTCTTCATTTAAAATGAAGAAGAGGGGACTTTCAAATTGTGCCCAATTTTGAATTGGAAGAGCGATTTCTCAAATATGGTCTCTATAAATCCAAATTATAATTTTATTTTAAAAAGTTCATGTTTATGAACGTTCCACGTGAAAAATCCCCTGTTCCAAGTGAAATTATATTTCTTTACTCAAACTCCCTGCCTCAAAATCAAAACGATGATATCTCATAGAAAAACGAATTCGCAAAAGGTTTATCTTTTTATGGAAAAAAATAAAAACCCTTCTCTCACGAAGGAAAGATATATTAAAAATTTTTTCAATTAAGACAAAAGTTACTTGACATTTTTCAATCAAATGATAGGATCTCTTTCAGTTCATGAGAACAAAGTGGTGATTTTTCGTATTTTTACGGTAAAATTTTGAAGTGTCCAGTCAAATCAAGGAATTCCCGGTATTCTAATCAAGTTCCCGGTCATCTCTCGGTTTTACCTAGCCATTAAAATTCCCTGTAATTTTTCGATTTTCCGGTCAAGTGATGACCTGGCTTCAGTATTGGCCGTTGATTTAAAAAAGCTAAGCGAAATATAAAGTCTCGAAACATTAATATTTTATTTCCAAGCACAAAAAAATCGAAATATTCCGTTTATTTAAAAAAAATTGAAACTCAACATTTTTGACACCTTCCCCATATATTTTATTAACTTTCGGCCTAAAAGTACAGCCAGCGCCGCCACTCGGCTACGGTCAACATTTCCGTCACTTCTAATTTTGACTGTCACCTGCTTGGTTTCACCCATGCCAAAAACGTCTAATTTGCTCAAATAATCACCTCTCACACATGTATCGAAATTTACCGTTTTTCGTTTGCGACAGGAAGGTTTACTGCCGTCCAAACTTAAAAGATACATCAGTAACATTGTCGCTTGGGTCGACTGTTTCCATTGTCAGGTATGGAAGAATGACCCTCAAAACCGCAATGTCACTTATGTATGTTTTTGGTTTGTACGGCAGTTTAGCAGTACATATTTATGCTGGAATTTCGTAAATCGTTTGAGTTGCTTCTTCTATACATACAAAGATATTTCCTTCTTTTTATTTATATAAATATATAAGTACGTTAAAACAGAAAAATAGATCCCCCCCCGCTGCCGCGACTCTATATAACATATAATCAATCTATAATAACTCTCTCGCCTGTACATATCTCCATCCATCTCATCTTTTGCAAGCAATTCACATTCGCCACTATACCAGTGATCGTGTTTCGAGGAATGGACCAGTTTCTTCTTTCCTCCCTTTTTGCAATTCCTCCCCTTCGCGGTACCACTCTTCTCTCTTATCCGACGTGAGGGGGAGAGAGGGAGGCTAGCTTTGCTTGATGAGAATCCCCCAGTAACAGAAAAAAAGGGTCGGGTCGGGATTTCTCCGATGATTTTTCTCAAGGGTGACTGGTACGTGTAAACTGCTGTGGGTGTTGATAGCTGATATGCTGGCTATGTAGTGTAGGGGGGTTTGGGAGAGGGGGTTGATATAATAAAAAGTAGGATCGCCTCTGAGATGAGCAAAGGGGATGATGTTCTCTGAACAAGAGAGCATCATCGCTGATGCAGAGCGATGCGAGGCGATGAGTGCTACTGGTATAATGGGAGGAGTGGGGGTAAAAAGGGAATGGGGGCCAGCGGCGACTCAGTCCATCTGCCCGGTGTTTTGTCCGCCGCGGGGAGAGGAATCGTGGCAAAAACTCACCTAACCCTTCCTTGATTACAATGCCGGCAAAAAGCGAAATACTAACCGCCGCGCTGCCAAGCGCAAACGGGCGCTCCTAAGAAACTAGACCCGTTTTTGTAAACGGGAGCGCGCCCGGCTCCGTGAAGTATCGGACAAAGAACGCACACCCCCTGTCTTCTCTTCTTCCACTCCTCTTTGGATGTCCCCCCCCCCCACCCCACCCCCAACGCTACAAACACACAATCTTATATACGCACACCCCCAATGAAGGTAGTTCGTACAATTCGAGAATGTAACTCGTAGAAAAAGGAAAAAATAGTTTTTTATTTTTTAATTATAGCTAGATGTTTTATTGACGGAATACTATGCCAAAGTAATGCCCAGAATTTGAAGTTGTTTTCGAACGTGCAACGTATATATGCGATTGACTTTTATGGAACCAAAACGCTGAAGAGCATGGTTATGATCTTTGACATCTAAAATCCTTATGTTGGACCGTAAAGGACCCTGAATCGAAATTTGATCATACCAGACGACCAGATAATGGAAAAAAGTTGGATCCTCAGCTCCGAATTCGGATTTGATTAAAAATTTACCTTATTTGTTCAACTTTTAATTCGCGAAATAAAGTGAAACCGCTTTTTAGGCGTGTAAGAACTTGAATATTGAGTTTCATCACATGATCTCAAGATGATGATTCCTGAAGAACAATTTCTGCTTTCTAAAGAGGTTCGGTCCTCACATCACGTTCCTCAGAAACAAAAACGGGCGCCCCATGCCAAAAAAAGTCGTTATGTAAATGACAGACTAGACGTGAACGCCCGGTCAGGTACGCATGGTAAAATCGTACAGAATAGGAAAGGAAAAAGAAGCAGAAGTGCTTAGGACGCGGACGCAAGGAAAAAGAGTGAGCGGCGGACGAGTGGATAATTGCAGGTAGAAAGGAGACGTTGGTATGAGATGATCATCCACGAGACCACGAGCTGCTAGGGGATTCAGGTCAATTGGGTGCATGCATGTACCTCATTTCTCCATCCAAAACCCCAAATTCAAACAGAAGGAACGATTCCATATCACGTCTACGAAATCAGTTTATTATTTATTTATTTAGTGGTAAATATAATTTGTATGAAGCAGTTTAATGTGATAAGAGGTTCATTAGTATAAAAATCGGCTTTCTGTCTCATACAGTCCATTAATTTTTCAACTTAATAATTGACTGTATATAGCTACCTTTGCTTCTGTTTTCTTTTGTTTCCGGCTTTACGTTTGATTTTTTCGTAATCATGAATTAAAATGCGTACAAATATCGCCTGATTCGGAATGTTTTTAATAAATAAAACACACATAAGAATGATTGGGGATGATAATGAACTTATCGTTGGATGAACTCAAAAGTTCTACTGATTTCCTCTCCTTAGTTGTAACCAAATATGTAGAATAATGATAATTATGATATCTAGATGAAAAGTAAGTGAATTAACAGGAATCGAAAATAACTAAGTTGACTCAATATAATAAAGTTAAAGTGAGAGAAACTAACCTCTAATAATGAGAAAGGATCTATATCTCTGTTATCCGCAACCAGAACTTCCTCGATTAACGATGTGAACGCCTTTCCTTCCAAATGTTGAAGGCTGCATTTTGTGGCGTTATTGGAACCTTTTCCGATCTTGATTGACGGCTTTGGAAAGAGATACAAATATTCATCACGGGTCCTGGTTTCTGAACTACTAGTTCTTTATCTATTTTGCTCTTCTTCTATATTAACTCTACGTGCGAAGATATAGAGCTGGCGTTTTCAGAAAAAATAATATAGCAAATATAGATTTTTCAACGTTCAACCGGAAAAATGTTACATGTTTATAATTTCTCTTAATAACAGTTTTTGGACTGCGCACTTTTAAATTTACCGCCATTTCTCGCGCCCTGCACGCATGCGTTGCCACTCGGGCACTTTGATATTCTTTGTGAGTTTCTCACCTCGATCAAAAATGTAAGCACACCGTCTTCTCGAAATTCTGGTACAGAATCGTGATCCGCAATAAGAATCAACCTGGTTTGAATAATCAGTTTGGAACCTCAAGTGAACAACATAGTGCTTGTATACTTATTATTTTTAAATAAAGTATATTAGTGCTGTATCGTAATTTATTCCTTTCTTTCTACCTAACCTCAAATCATAACGTGGTCTTTGCAATCGTTCGGGAATCCAAGCATCGATCATTAGAACTTTCCTCCAATCCCTAGGAGAGAATTGGTTACTGGATTTTACTTTTGAAGTTCACCGTATTATTTACGATTTCCTTCAATAGTCTAATCAAGTTAGGAATTTCTCGCCTGAAGGCAAATGTTTTAACCGGGCTATGGTCGGAGAACCTGACCAGGTCCCGGCCAGTATTGAAGCCAGGATGTACTCTAGTCGCATAAATTGATGGCGGATTAATCTCTCAGATGTTTTTACCTCAAAAAAACTAGTAATATTGAGCTTGTTCAGGAGCTTGGAAGATTGGTGTGGAGAGATTGATTTCTATTACGGCAATGTTTCCTCAATATTGCTCCGCAATTTATGCACATAACATCTATTTTCTTATTTGCGAGAAGCTTGACTCAACCTTGCGATTAAAGCTCCTAAATCTTGTATCACAAGGTTTGAAGAAGCTTGCCGCGAAAATTTTACCAAGCTGATGAGAATTAGTTTGACAGCAGCTTCTACCATGTCAGCTGCGTTTAGTGCAACAACAGTGAGCAAATGGATTTTGAACACAGAATTGATAACAACAAATAGAAATAAGACATTGTTCATATTCTTCCTTCGCAAATTCTAGAGTTACAGTATTCCTCCAAATTGGAGTGGCGACGTGTTGCAACATTTTTTTGTTGTCACTCAAAAAGAGTACATTTTCACCGAAGTTTCCCCTGTGACGCTCAAGTCCAATTGAATAGGATGAGATCTGACAAAAAAGTATCAAAATTTCGATCCAATAGAGTGAAATTCCGAACAATAATCCCGAGAAATTCATATGATTATACTGGACAAGAAATTTGGCAATATCGACTTGAAGGAATTGGGAAAGAAACGAAGCCATTCCGCCTAATAGCCATCGGTTGTCCCAGCGGTTGGACAAAAACATGTGCATCGCCATCCTATCTATGTTTGTATACCAAGCAAGAGCGTGCTATAAAAATCTCACAGGACGAGTCACCCTGTGCTGGATCGCGTACCTATATAGCGTGAGACCGACGTAATAATAAGACCCGTTGGCCAGTTTTTTAAACCCCCTCCTTCTTCCACCTTCTTCACCCTCCACCTGTCCTGGGCACCAGAGTGGACCCCCGCGCCTCATTCATTCTCTCTTCCTCTTTATTTCTACTCTCTTCTTGTCTGTCCGTTGCTGTATTAATTTATACGCGATACGTGTGTGCACGCCGCGTTTTTCTCCCTCTTCCACGAAATTTGCAAGAAACTAGTCAGTACACCCTGACCGTTTACTGACTCTCCTGCACAAAGGTATGTTGCGGCCTGCTGTCAGGAGAGGGGTTGTGTTATTTGGAATTATAGATGTTAGTGAACGAGTTAAGCTTACCCCGAAAGGGATTTGGCCTAATGGTATAATAATAATAATAATAATACAGTAGATTTTCCTGCAAAACTCGTATGTGATTGCACGATACATGCGCGCGTACAGACATAAGTATACTTTAAACAATTTTGATGGGAATTTTACCGAAAATCATGGTAAGGCAAATTGCACCGAAGTCTGTGAATTTTTCCCAAACAATTCGGGAGAAATTTACCCAAGATACCGATTTAGGAAATATTTTCTAAAATATTTGGGAAAAAAATGCCCACTTCTGTGTAATTTTCATCGTCACATTTCCAGCATTCATTCTGAGCAGTATATTTACGTGGTATATATGTTTTCTGCTTTTCCTGCATACGGACTTCGATATCGAAGATCATACTGCAAAATTGAACCAAAAAAATGATACACTTACAGTATACTTCTACAACTTTCATTTCTCTGAGAGAAAAAAGTCTTTCCTTTGGAAAGATTAAATAATTTTTTTCTCAGGGAATGGAGGCAGGCATGAAACATTTCATTTATATACTTTTATTATCCGTGAACGAAGTATGTCATCAGCAAAAGCATGATACCGGAGGATTCTGCTTTTGATTCTTAAGTCGTTGTGTGTAGGGTTGCGACAGCGAATTTGTGTATAAGATAATTATCAGCAGACTCAGCCACGCCTTGCTGTGGCTTAGTTATTATACGTTGAATGAATATTATGCTAAACTATTCATTACAGTAAAATTATTATTATCAATATTTTGTCTATCAACAATGCACAGTACAATTATAAACAAATGAAAAAATGATACACGTATATGAATGTTGAAAACATATGCGACGTGAAGTAGGTTGTAGCATCAAGAAATCGAAAAATGACGCCCTTTATTGGTTGCTTACCCAACCTAGGTAACGTGAAATTTTGAAAAGTCAGTCATTGAACTGGCTTTCACCGTCATCTGCTAGAAACTTATAAAACTTACAAATAATTATAACCCTATGTCCTATAATAAACATTTTATTGATAAAAAAAAAATTTAGTCCATTAATCGAGATTAAAAGTATCCTATCTTTCAAGTTCAACCAAATTACACATAGTATATAAGATTTCATCAAGATTGGGGGAGTGGTTATGGAGTTTAGTGGTGACACACATCGTGACACGAAATTTTCATATATATAAGATGTTTTCAATCACAACAGCACAACAACATAATTTATCATATGATGACATTTCTGAAACAAAAATTAAAATATATTGTTATGTCATACATAAAAAACGTGGTATGTTCTGAATATGTCATTTTTATGAGCTGAAAATTGATCTCTTACAACCAACATTAGCTAAGAAGAGTCATCGCGTATAAATTTAACCTCCAGTCGAACGTACCGTAGCGCAGAACAGAACTGACTTTCTAGATCTCGTCACATAAATATTACTAATTGTTCAGCAACCGATCGTTAATTGTCTTACATATACGTCTTCTTCTTTCCTTTTGTATTTCTTATACAATTCAATCATTCTTTATATTCTTTATTTATCTTTCCAGTGGTGCAAACCTCGGTACCCCAGAATGAGGCGGAATTGCAACTTTATCGAGTTATGCAGAGGGCTTCCCTTCTTGGATATTACGACACTCTTCTTGAAATGGGTAAACACCTACATTAATAAATTGTTGCATACATGTGGAATAATAAGTAAATGCTTTATCTCGCATATTAACATTGCAGAAATTTTTGTTACGGTAACAAAAGCTACTACGTTTACTTATAATAGATTCAAATTAAGTATTTTTCTGCAAGATTAGATAAAGCTTGTCGCCCAAGAATGATGTTTGCTGCAAAAATCACTGTTAACCCGAAATTCAAGATTAAACTATATCTGTGTCAAAAAGCATCCTTCTGACACAATAAAGTATTTCTCTGAGTGCTCGGCATAAATGGAATCTGTTCACCTGAGACTATGTAGAATTTTTTGTTATTTTTTATAAACTGTCCTCCTAGATCAGTAAATTTGGCGGATGTGCTGTATATTCGAGAAATTATTATTTCTATCAAGCAGTGTATGCTTTTTATATCTTTATATAAAAATATGCCTGAATTCGGTAGCGGTTAAGTTTGTTGTTTTCCTATCGCGTTTCCGGATATATATCTATTTGATTACCGCTTGTAATCGAAACATCTGTTGAGTCTTGTTACGGAGACACAAACTCATTTAATAATAACATTGTCGTGCACCCAAACTGCTATAATCTTCAAAAATCCAAGGTAAACCTCAACTGCCAATCTGCACTTGATTGCACTATCGCCATCTTAATTCAATTCTTCGGTACTGATAATATCTTTATAATAGTTATACTTATATGTGCAATAACTATATGATATCAAAGTTCTCCAATCCTCGGTAATCATTTCAAACTCTTTCGCATATGCAGGAGGTGACGATGTTCAGCAACTATGCGATGCTGGAGAGGAGGAATTTCTAGAAATAATGGCCCTTGTTGGAATGGCGAGTAAACCGCTCCATGTTAGACGTCTTCAGAAAGCACTTCAAGAGTGGCTGACTAATCCCTGTAAGAAACAATTCTTAATAATACATATGTATGTTCTGTAATATTAATAGTTCAATAACATAATTTAATATGTTAAAATTCGATATCTTGTAGCCCTGTTCCAAACACCAGTGGTGCCAACATCAGCAACAACTTTGAAAACCCCTCCAGTGTCTGGTTTTTCCTCTATGAGTCCGAGACTTCATCAGACGAATTCATCTGCAAGTTTAACATCTTCGCAGTCCATGACATCAACTCCCACGCCATTTGTTGCGACGCACGTTTCGCTACCACCTTTGCCTTGCAGAAGTGTCAGTCCTGTTGTGCCTACCTCCAATGTGGTAACACCTGTTGCCTCTTCAACTTTTAGGCACAGTCCTAGTCCTAATGCTCCTCCACCTTACACTTCTGTTCACAGTCCTGGTGTCCTGCAGGTGATTTTTATGAAAATAAACTTGACACCTGCGTGTTCAAATGACAAGTTTTTATCTTTGAGAGAGCAAATTAAGAGGCGCCTACTCATGGAGACTAAGTGAAAAGATGGTACAAAGTTGGGAATGCTGTAGTTTTGATGCAGCTTGTATAGTAGGTTAAAGGTTTCGAGATTTTGTCTCTCGAGTTTGCACCTTTCCATGTTCTATCTACAAATTATCACCTTTTCATTTCGTATTCCCGGAAAGGAATCTTGTCATTTGACACGCCGATATGTACTCATAAGTACATTAGTTTGATATTATTATAATCTTATATTTTTGAAAATGTATCCCTAGGTTGGAACTTGTGAGTCTTCCTGTGGAAGTGGAACTACTCCAAGTCCTAGTGGAGTCGCACCTGCTAGTCCAACTCAACCAACACCAACTTTGGCACCTTCTCAAGTTCAAAGACTCGCTGAAGCTGCAGAGCGACTAGCAGCTTCACTCAGGCCTTTGGATCCTAAGCCGCATAATGTTAAGAAGAAGATTTGCAAGAATCTCGAGGTGCAGTTTCAGATTGTTGAACACTCATTCCCACAATGCTGCATGTTTTACTCTATAAAAAATGCTTAACATCAGAACCTTTACGGCACAAAATTTTAACCTCCTTCGTTGTAAAATTCTTGACAACTTGATTTTATCAGGCACTTGAATTAGCCTGTTGCTGATGCTGAAATACCGGGTCAGAAGACCCGGAATAAATCTTTGACGATAATACGTTTTGGTTCATAATAACAAAGGCTAAACACTACTTTCTTTGAGGATCTGTATATTTTTTCTTCGGAGAGTATTTTAAAATCTTTCAGACACATTCGGGAGGGTCTACACTTTCTGAGCCAATGGGATTTCCACTCACATAAAAAACCACTATCCTTTCCTTCTTGGTAGAAATACCTCCGGTAACCGATATCGCATTACCTAAGAAGGTGGTGTTTTCTTAGCCTCCCAGTTACTCCTGCGATCTTCTGTCTCCTGATATAGCTCTGCCAATAGAGCTTGGTGCACATCTCATCGTCCCCAAAATATGGTCAGCAGACCAGTGTAAGGCACTGCCAGGTGGCCGTAGTTGAAGTGGCAGTAATAACATCGTGTCCTCTCCGTTCACTTCTGGATCCTACAGGGGACCTAGTTTATCTTGATAGGGGCTGCCCGCAGTACACGCGCTCTTCATTCACATTAACAAAGGACTGCCATGCTTTTTCTAAGAGCTTCCGAGTCTTCACGGCTGTCTCTACTCGTCCGTCTCGATAGTCGGGTCGACATCTATAAGATTTCTTTATTCTTGGTCTTGAGGACCAAGTCCTGGAACACAGCGCTGCTTCTAGAAGCAGCTGCCATAACCGGGGACAGTTTTGTCTCTCCTTCAAGCGTCTCCTCCACCTCTATAAGGACCTTCTCATTTCTGGTTTTGTCACCTTTTACTTTTTTCTTGGAGTTTTCGAGTATCTCGTAGTAGCTTACTCCATCAGGCGGTTCGATGAGAACCGTTTCAGGACGCCCATGACTCAGTTTCTTCTTCCTCTTCGGTTTTCTTGCAGGTTTCTTCTTTGCTGAATTCAGGACCTCTCATTGTCTTCCGGAAAATCGATTTGGAGATTGCCTTGGCCTGTTTCGTCTTCTAAGTACCCATGATGACTGTGTTCTTTACTGTCCCTTCTTCGCCCCTTGCATCTTCTAGCTCATTTTGGATTTTCGGGAACATGTTTCTCTTTGTCCTCGAAAATCTTCCATTTTGTTTGAAATGTTCTCTAACTTTCCAAATAGTTGGGCTGCCTTCTTTTAAAAACTCTTCACTCTATCCTCGTGGATTCTCACCTGAGTTCTGAGACTCTTATCCCGTTCGCGTCTTGGCTTGGGAGTTTTTCCTTCGGGAGCATCTCTGGACCATTGTGCGTGATTATTTATTGTGTTTTCATTCATAATAAATTACGGTGCACGCAAGATCTAAAGTTACCCTATGAATTTTCCCTGTGTATGCCTCATCAGGGCGATCAAAAGAGATAGAAATATCTGGAAAGTATCCTTAAAGACGTCTGACCATAAGACATTGAGGTGCACCCTATAGACATCTTTAGGATGTCTTGGTGCCCACGGGGTAATCACTGTAATATGACACATAAAATAATATATACATTAATTCGACTGACTTCATAGGTAGTGATGGCTATGTCGGACACAGATCCCCGCAGAATGGAAGAAATTAGGAAATACGCAGCCATCTATGGTAGATTTGATTGCAAGAGAAAACCAGAAAAGCCGCTGACTCTTCATGAAGTGTCCGTGAACGAAGCAGCTGCTCAAATTTGTAGATTTGTTCCTGCTTTGCTGACCCGAAGAGATGAACTCTTTCCCCTGGCAAGGCGAGTTGTCAGAGACTCGGGGTACCATTACTCTAAAAATCAGTAGTGAGTATAAGACAATTTTTAAGTGCTATACAGTTTTATGGTTTGGAATTCTGAAGAGAATAAGCGCTATAGTTAGGCATTTCAAGAGGGCATAAGTATCACAGTTTGGCACTCTAGAATAAGATCTCATCCATATTTCTTTTTTTTCTTACAGTTTATCCTTGTCGAGGTCTCGTGACAACGGTGATGAAAGCGACGCGGAAAGATCGAAGCGCCAGAAGTTGGAACTTGAGGGCGAGGGTGAGGATTCATCGCAGGTTAGCTCGCCGCAACAAAAGAAATAGAACAAACAATTTTACTAAAATACTAGATGCACCTGACCTGTTGCATTCGCATGGTCAATTAATATTAGCTAACAGCTAACTAACCGTTCGCACATCTCTTAGAGCAAGATTAATCCAATAATCGTCAATCAATTTTCTTCAAGCCTGGAAAAAAGGTCAAGTATAGCATGACTAACGCTGAGGCTGATGCGTGTGCTTTAAACCCGAATGTGACGTTCACTCATTCATCAATTACTAATTAGCATGGCAATTAGGGCACGTTCTTCTTCCTAACATATACTTTCTAAAGATTTCTGTTTAATGAACTGCAAATGGAATGGTAGAATTTTATTGCCTGAAGACAATGTAATTTCACAATACATGATGCGTTATAATTTTACAACCGAGGTTGGCGTCACTCAAAAGTGGCGCATGCGTACAACTTCAAAGTTTACACTGCCTAAGTTGTAGTTCCAAAGAACTAATTTACGAATATTATGTTTTGACTTTACAATACCTCGATTGTAGTTTTACATCACATTATGTATTATAATGTGTTGTAGAATTAGAATTTTTTAACAAAGGACCTGCATGTTATATATCAATAATTTATTGCTTCTGATAACTTATTGCACATAGATAACCTGAATATCTGTAATGAATTTGATGATGAATTGGTATTGCAGTTTCTAGTTTTAATTTACGATTTGACGAATGTTATGATTTTTACATCATAATTAATGTGAATTTCTTGTCTTTCCAACTGTCTGTAGCAGTTCTCTGTTCCAGATGGAATTGGATCTTCGTTGCACTGGTACGGAAATTAACAGTTCTAATCTGCGAAGAAATCGATCGTCCAGGTGACTATTATTATCTTTTCTAGGGAACATTTGAACAAAAGAGATAAACAAATTGCTCGATCAACAAATTTTTGTATGTTCAGTCCAGTTTGGCGGAAGAAGAGTAATAACGGCTTGTTCAGCTCTAATATCGAGGAAATCAGTGATTCCGATAGTCAATTTTCATTCTCAAATGAGGAATCTTCATTCTTACAAGTAAGCTTCTTTCTAGATTTTTCTATTCACATTGTCGCTTTTTCCTTTTGAGTATGTATCTCAATATAATATTTCAATTTTTATATTTTAGGACACGAACGATACTGAAGGAGATAAAATGGACAAGGAGAGTGATTTTAATCTTAAGGTATGATTGCAATTCTAAAGAAGTAGATTAATTTTCGAATCAAAAAGCGGAAAACATGAATTTCCAACACAAGAGTTAAATTTCTGACTGAAAAAATTGTTTACTTATGAAGTTCAAAAACTTTAACCAATGTATGGAACTTTCAAGCCAAAGAGACGAATTTCCCACAAAATTGTTGACTTTTCCACAAATAAGATGAATGCCAAACAAATAGTTGAATTTTCTACTATGGTAACTGCACTTCTCATAATAGAATTGATTTTTCAACTAGGTATAATAATCCTAGTTTTAGTTGAAGAAATTAATTCTCAACGAAAAATACGAAGTGTCAACTAAATATTGAAATTTTTAATAAGATATGAATTTTCGAACCAAAAAGACATTTAGACAATAAAATCTTCATCTAAAGATGAATCTTCAACCAGAAAAATGTCTTCTCGACAAAATACATAAATTTCTAAACAAATAGTAAACATTTCTGCTGAAGAGAGGAATTCACAACGAAAGACCGAGGAAGGTTCAATGGCATATCTTTTTATGATTGTTATTTTATTGAAGCTTTGCTTCTTTTGGGAGCGAGGCCAATCTGAGCGAGGCCACCTAACTGCGGAAGACGGGAACACCCGGTCCGCGTCACGAAAAATGCGACTGAAAATGTCTATAGCGTGGCACCAACGCAGCTACCGCCCCCTCTCTCTTTCTATTTCTCCCTCCCTCCCAATCTGGAGGCCGTTGTAGTATATGTACAGTAGACTCTGCGGCAGTTCACGCTGCGACTCTTCCCGTTCTCATATTTCTCCTCCTTTCACCCGTCCCCACTCTTGCTGGGCATACGGAGCACACTTGACGCGCCGCGTGCGTGTATTGAACACGGACTTACACGTTGCGCGCGAGTAAAGGCATTTATAATGAATAGTTCTAAAAGTGATGTAGTTCTGATAGTGCATGTATGAATAAAGTGAGGGGATAACTGTTTTCTTCCAATCGATGAACGAAATAACAATCAAATTTATGTGTTTTTTTTTAACGCGAAACGAGAAAAGCTTCTGTCGGCGGTTCCGCGATCGCTCTACTTTTTCTATCTTATTATGAAATAGAATTATTATTTTTACGAGTAGTTGCATTTTCAACTAACATAAGAAAGATTTTTCCTCAAAGAGAAACAAAATTTCAACGCCTCATTTTTTACCCAGAAATATGAAAAACACAACTAAATCGTTAAAATTTCAACACGGTGACATACAAGTTGCATTTTGAACGAAATAAGATAACTTTCCTACCAAAATGGATGAAGTTTATAATAAAAACGGCGAATTTCTTTCAAAAATTTGTTATATTAAACAAAACAATTGAGGTGTTAACTGAAAAATATTGCTCTTAATACAGTATGAACAAATTGATTGATAGTATATAGTGTTGTTGGCAGAGAATGAGGTCACGAATTCTGTTTTTAAGAGATCGATAGTTTTTTTTAGAAATTGTGACAAACTATAGAATAAAAATTGAGAAATTGTTCTTCATGTAATGTATGACAATATTTCGTGGAAATTTTTCCAAATGTTTTTAAGTCTGATCCACTTTTCGATAAAGTTTCACGGAATCTTCCAAACATGGTGGCTTGTCCAAAAGTGACATACTATTATGTGGGAATTCCACTAACTGTTTCCATCTTTTGGAACAGTTATTTTTTCCGTGTATGAAACAATGGAAGAGAGTTGAAGAAATAGCAAGAGAATGTTAAGAACTTTTCAGCAAAGGAGCGACTAGGATAAACATTGATGTGGGAGGTTGAAAAAGCTCAGGGAGTTGAAAAAGAATACGGGAGTGTAGGGGAAATTTTGTGTAACAAAAAAGTTAATTTTATGGTACACACTTCTCCATTTCGGACCATACACACGGTTTAATCCGGAATACATTCAGCATGTCGGACTCCGCAACATTTTATGCCTAATAATAATATTCGAACGAACTCCTTTAATTTATTTAATTATTATTTCTTGATTAATTGATTTCTTTGCAGGTGATAGCATCGCGTGGAGACAATATAATTGCAGTGGCAAATCCAGCATTAATGAATTGCAATCACCCAATAAAAGAAGAGCCAGTAGACGAAAAGTCGAGCCTGTGATTATTTTTTACATTATTTCATGATGATGAATGATTTCCAGCATCGTGAGAAATGCAATGCGCAATAGTGATTCTTATTGCAATTGACACAATCGAGTGAGAAATTTTTGTCTCATAACAGTGCAATATGGTAAATGTTTGAAATGCTCATCACCATAAAATATAATTATTAGTTATAAAATTGTACTTAGGAAGTTTGAACTACAAATGACTTTTCATCCTAGGATATTTCAATTCTATCTTACAATTTACATTCCATGACTGCAAATATTTTAATTTTTTATTTATCCGTTACTTCACGTAGAATATTCATAATCTTACGATTTTTTTGAAAAAAGTTGTTATCTAGTTTTAGCAAAGTACTCGAAAATACTCGCGAATACTCGAAAACTATGGATAAATAATAATAACTTGCAAACTTGCATTTGTAAATAAATATAATTAGATATGAATACAAAGTTAGAGTTTCGCAATCTACATTTTCATTTTTACTTCCAATTTGGAAAAAAATGTCTCGATTCCTCAAAAACTAATGTTTGTTAGAATATGAAATTTAGTATATATGTACAATATTGTATACTTGCAAAGCTTTTATTATTTTTCTGTATATTTTATACCACAAGTGCTTATGTATATAAATATTTGTAATAAATCATAAGGGAACGAAGAGCTCAAGTTTTAATTATATTGTATTTTACCCAATAAAATCACAAAAACGAATTGAGAATCTATACGGTATTTGAATAAATAATGAACTTTTTGAATAAACGATAAACAATTATTACGATGCGGTTTTTATAGCTTAATCCAATGATCGCCCAAAGTTCTTTCTACTTCTTTGTTTATACTCTCTTTCTTCCACGGCTTTAAGAATGTTTACATAACCATTGCATGTACAGATACATATTCTTTCTCACCCGTGTGGAAAAATGTCCTGGCAGTCTGGTTGCAGGTCTAGCCCAGGTCTGGATTGTCTAGTCTGGAAGATCTGGTCTGGCCCAGGTCTGATGCTATCTAGACCGTCTAGTCTGGAAGGTCTGGCCTGGCCCAGCTTTGGCACTGGCCAGCGAGCCCAGGATAGAAAACAATCTAAGTCCGGTAAGCAAAATTTTTTTGACATATTTCAAAAAAGTTTCAGGATGTTGAAATTATATAAAATAGGAAATGTACACTATCAAAACAAGACTTTTTTTTCTTATCACCTCGTCAGTCTGACCTGGCCCAGGTTTGGCGCTGGTCAGTCAGTCCAGAACAAAAAAAAATCTAAGTCCGATCAGCAAATTTTTTTTTGGCATATTTCAAAAAAGTTACAGGATGTTCAAAATGATAGAAAAAAGGAGATTTACACTATCAAAACAAGACTTTTTTTCTTATCACCTTGCCAGTCTCGCCTGGCCCAGGTTTGGCGCTGGTCAGCTAGTCCAGAACAAAAAAAAAATCTAAGTCCGATCAGAAAATTTTTTTTTGACATATTCCAAAGAAGTAACAGGATGTTCAAAATGATAGAAAGTGAATTGCAGGGTATCCATGACGAAAGTTTTTCAATTACAGAAGCTTATAGTGAATAATATTTCCATCCCAACTCATTAAAAAATTTAAGTTTCTTGCCAAGCAATTTGAATACATTGCCAATAACTCTCGGCTCAGCACACTCAGGAACCTAATATTAGAAAAATGACTAAAGTATAGCAGATTGGGGCAAAACGCTAAAATTTCGGCATTTTAATATGTAAATATTTAGAAAAATTAGTATTAATACTGATTAGTATTAGTATCAACTTAATAGTATTAAAACTTATTAGTATAATAAGCAAAATTACTATTTTCTGTAGGAACACGATGTATATTATAGACATTTTATACTTTTTGTAATGGGGTTAATAACAATTATTAAAATTGGTTCCAAAAATTACTAACTGACTTAGCAGAAGGCATCAAGCCATGGACAGAGAGCAGCCGAGCGTATCCGACATTTCATTCCGATCTCTCACAAGATTCTGTAGATAAATGGAACAACGCCCGACAGCTGCCCCGGAGCCGCGTGTTCGATTCCTGCCAGCTTCGTTTTCTACTAACCCAATTTTTCTGTTTCAGCTTATAATTTAATAGTATCATGTGTTTTCAGAATACACAAATATATATTTTCAAATGATGTCAATTCCAAATTTAAATTAATATGAACTTATGTTAATGTACAATACTGTATTGCGTATATATTCGGTTTCGAGTTCTATAGCATATATTTGTTTTTTTTTCTATTCGGACTGCAGCACATTTTGCTAGCCAGATATGATTTTGATTCGCAAAGTCTCTGCGCATCATTTAACTATAGTTTTAAAATAATAATAAAACATGCTTTTTGCCCCTCATTGCTGCGGACCAGCACATGTCTAGCGGCTGACCAGGCGGTCTGGCCTGGGGATAGTTAGTAAAAACGTTACACTTCTGGCCAGGCCCAGGCCAGACCGTCGGGTCAGCGCCAAAACTGGAAACCAGACGGTCTGGTCTGGGCCAGGCCAGAGCCAGGACATTTTTCCACACGGGCAATATGATCTATTTCTGCACAGCATATTTTACAGTAATTTTGTTCTTTACGCAGACTTTCAAAATTTACATTTCAATCTATGTATAACATTGCATCCGTCTAAAACTTTTCAAACAGTCCTTACCGAGGGTGGTACATTTGTCAAGCTTAGAGTCAAATCGAAAGACCGTTTTGATATTGTAGAAATAAAAAATTGCAAATTTCCGGCTGAACTATGAGAGACGAAGAAGAATATTGGAATACAAATTTGTCAGCCAAACTATGCGAGATGTCAATCTCGAGGGCGAGTATTGCAATGGGAATTTTTGCTGTGAGGCCAACTTGAAACTTTTATTCACCAAAAATCGAAATAAATTTCATAATTTCTTTTAAAGAAGTAGTTTCTACCAGATTTGAAACATTTGCCACTACCAGGGTGGCCGCTGGACCGGGAAACCGGAAAAACCGGGAAATGACCGGGAATTTTTCGAGACCGGAAAAAACCGGGAAATGACCAGGAATTCGGATGGTGACCGGGAATTTCCGAAGATTTGAATAAAACTCGATTTTTCGCTGGAAAAATTGGTTTCAATGGTATTATGACTATTCATTTGGAAAGTCAATTGTTTCG
>WSXT02197284.1:0-19098 GCA_011762715.2 Neuroterus valhalla
TTTTTATATGGTTTTTTATAAATGAAGCAAAAACTACTTGTCCTATCAAAAAGTTCATTTCACCCAATTTGTAGATGCTTTTTTGGTGCATCAGTTTAGTTTATATTTATTATTACAAGTTCAGATTATATTTTCGAACACCTAGCATAGTTTGACCAAAAAATGAATCTTCCTATTTTTCATTATTTTTTGTGCAACCAAAATTTGAATTTTTGATTTTTTGAGAAAACTCGAAGAGGTGTGAAGAGCATCCTGGAGGGCTCCCAAAATGAAACGTTTTTTTCCTCAAATTTTTTTTCATATCTTGCGTTGTTGGGCTAAAAAATCTCATTTTCGTTTATATTTTTGAATTTTGAAAATGCCACAACTCGGATAATTTGGTGTTTATTAAAGAAAATCATGATGATAAATTGTTTCTATATTTTACCTACTACAAAAAACGTATTTACAATTTTTGAATCTTGGGAAAAAGTCTTAAAAAATTTTGAAAATTATCTCTGATTTTTCATCCAAAATAGCTGGTTAAAGAAATCGACTTGTCTTTTTGGTCCCTCGAAATGGTTAACAAAGCACGATCGAATGTGACCATTCTTTTGAATGTTATCAAGTGCACAGATTATCTTTCACTATTTCTTATGCGATCAAAATAAGAATTGTCGATTTTTTGAGAAAATTAATTCAAAAAGTTCTATTCACGATATTGTAGGGCTCCTAAGAAGAAACATTTCTTCTCTATGATTTTCTTTTCAATCTTGGGTTATTTGGCTAAAAACCCTCATTTTTGTTTATATTTTGGAATTTTGAAAATGCCATAACTCTGACATTTTTCTTTTCGTCAGAAAAAATCATAAGGATAAATTGTTTCACTTATTACTTACTACAGGAAGCCGCACTTGAGATTTTTAAGTCTTAAAAAAATGGTCTCAAAAATATTCAAAATGCTCCAACTTTTTGAATGTTTATCCAAAGTGGCTGGCTAACGAACTTGAGCTTCAGTTTCTGAGACTGAAAGAGTTTACCAAAGGCCAATCATATAGATTAGTTTTTTCGAGAGTTATCGTGCTCACAGACATACATACATACATACATACTAACATACATTCGGAAACATTCGTAAAAACCTGTTTTTTGGGTTGAGAGGGTCTCAAAACGTGGACTTTTGACGAAAACTGGGGGGGGGGGGGTCAAATTTTACATAAATCCTTCTTGATGAGGATGTAATAATCTGTGAACTTGATAACTTTCGGAGGAATGATCATATTCGATCGTACTTTGGCATCCATTTTGAGGGACCAAAAAACAACTCAAGTTCGTTAACCACCTATAATGGATGCAAAATAAGAGAGGGAGCATTTTGAAAATTTTTTAAGACTTTTTCTTCCAAGACTCTAGATTCGCAAGTGCAATTTCTTGTAGCACGGTAAAAGGGAAATAATTTGACCTAATCATGTTTTTCGATGAAAACAAAATTGCCAGATTTGTGGCATTTTCAAAATTCAAAAATATAAACGAAACTGAAAATTTTTAGCTCAAAAACGCAAGATATGAGAAAAACTTTGAAGAAAAAAAAGTTTTTTTTGGAAGCCCTCCAGGTTGATCTCTACAACTTCTCGAGTTTTCTAAGAAAGTCGAAGATTTAAATTTTGGTCGCACAAAAAATAATGAAGAATAGAAAGATTAATTTTTTGGTCAAACTGTGCAATGTACGGGACAAGCAGTTTTTGGTTCATTTATAAAAAACCATTTAAAAAATGAGAAAATGAACTTTTGGACAATTGACACAAGCTTAGGAAATATCAAAAAGACAGAAGTTCTTTACCAGGAAAATTTCTTTAAATGTGTTATCAAATTCTTCAACGGGATATGCAGTTTTCATTTCATTTAGGAAAAAGAACTATAAAAATGAAATAATAGAATTTTTGAAAACATGGCTAAGGCTTACACAGAAGATTGATAGAGAAAAATTATTCACCCGGAAAATATTTGTGAATTTGTTTTGTTTTTGCCCATCGGACGCGTAGTTTTTGTTGCAATCATAAAAAATTAAATTGAAACTTAAAAAATTGAATTTCTAGAAAAACTACACAACATGTGAAAAAAATTAGGTAACAAAAATTCTCTACTGCTTTGGACAAACTGTGATCGAAAGTGCAGCACGAGACACGCGATGAGAATGTACTCGTTAAAGCCGAATAAGCTTCAACTAATGAGAATTCACACTCATCCTTTGAAAATGCTCCCCCTCTTTTATTATTGATCCAAAATATCTGGTTAACGAACTTAATCTGTCTTTTTGGTCCCTCAAAATGCGTGCCAAAGGGCAATCCAAACCGATTAGTCTTTCAAAAGTTATGGAGTATACAGAGGACAACGACGACGACGACGACAACGACAACAAGCAGACAGACACCAACGTAAATACTAGTTTTTCGGAATCAGGAGGTCACAAAACGTAGAGATTTCATAAATTCCGCGAAAGTCGATTCTTACATAAAACCAATACCTTCTCATTATGATGAGAATGTATTATTTGAAAGGAATTATGCGAAATTTTATTAAAATAACTACATACCTTAATTTCTGTTCCAAATCTACGGAAGATGATTGTAATTTCTTTGCTCATACACGTATTTTAGAATAAAGGCACAGTTTTTGAAACGATATGATAATTCGCGGAGAATTCTGTGAAGAGTTTGGTTGAATACATTTTAGCAGTTACAATTACGTCATTTTATGAAAAACCGTAGAAAAATCAGTTGCAGACTTCGTGAATTACAGGTTCGATTACCTGGGACTTCCGAACATTCAATGAAATTTCCCGTAACTTTTGTTATCTAATAACTTCTTTGATTTTAGAACATATGTAACAGAAAAAGATTTATGTAGATATTTCAAGATATTTCAAGCGATTTTTAAGATTCCACAAAGGTTTCAAAAAATTCACAAAAGCTAGTACGACAAGATTTCAAAAAAAATATTTTCCTCGAGCCTATGATGTATTTACTGCTAGAAAACTTTAATTAAGAATTCAATACCTAATCTAGAAAATTGTTAAAGTACTCTCTAATTGAGGGACTAGTGGGAGTATAAAGCGAGGTATAAAGTTGTCATAATGACGCTTGTTCCTCGTTAGAGGGTCCTCCACCTTCTCCTTATCAGCCTCTCGTACTTACCTCTCGTCAAAAATGATCACTTCGTTAGGTGGCTCTTTGTCTGGCATCTGCTAGTATATAGTAGTAAGCATAATGATTTAACGCTGGCGGTAAGCGAGTCGTGAGAGGGCGAGAGTGGGAGTTAGGCTGTTAGGGTGAGGTGACTGCTATGTTGAGGGCTGCCACGACAAGGAGGGTGAGGGCTTAGGGTTTAGAGAGCGGGGGTTGAAGAGGGGTTGCGAGGCGCAGGGATTGAGGGGCTGAGGGTGGAAAACGATCATTTCTGCGCACTCTAGCCTTCCGTGTACTCAAACCGTTCGTACCCTACTATACGAGTATGCCTCGAAAGCTCAAGTGAATCACAGTGCAGTACAGTACACTGCAACGGAATGCTTATTTCGAGGGTCGAAACAGCGTGAAATTTTAACAGGATTCCGAGGGGGAGTGTACTTAGTCCATATTCACTCTTGTCATAAACGTCTCTCGAATAAGACAATACTACTGCATCAAAGAATCCTTTGATGCAAAACTTCCGAACTTAGAAGGGATCAATTTCATAGAAAGATGGGAAACAAATGTTAGAAATGAATACCTATTCGATTCGAGAGGGGAATTTTGAATTGAAGCAATAAGAGGCAGTGTAGCTTTAACGGTAGAGTGCTCAAAACACATTCCTATTTACAAGCCTCTGGTTTTACTCCTTCTTCCATGTCTCTAATATTTTAAAATATGAATATAATATTATTTTTCTTTTAAACTCCTTTTGGGTTGTGTCGATAGAGCAAAATTCTTCGAAACGACTAGAAGCCTATAGAAATCAGACCTTATATACCCTCACATTTGTATTGTTATTATTGATAAGAATAAAATAAAATACTTTCTAGCCTTCCCTGAAATTCTATTTATTGAGATATCTTTACGTTATTTAAAATTTGTATTTCTTGTGATCACACCCAGAAGTTTTCCTTTATAAAATTGAGGTATTTTTCACAGAATTCAACTAGTTTACATTTGGTCATTTATGCAATAATTTTTAACAGTCTTTTTCCGCATAAAATGGTGACTGGTTTATATTTCTTTTTCAAGAGCGTCTCTTTTCTTTACTGGCTCACTTGACAAGGAGACACGAGGAGATCCACTTGTGTCTATCGCTCTCCTAAATACGCGTTTATTTTTCCAATATTTTACGAAATGTATTCCCAATATTTTTTGTGTAAAAGAGACCATTTTTTATGTAGAAAAATCTCTAGTGCCCAGTAACGTTAGACGTTTGAAAGGCAAAAGCTCACAAAATTCTGCCTATGAACGGATTTTTCTGAAATCTTTTGCAAAGTTTTCCTAAGAGCATGTAATAATAAAAAAGTTAAAAAAGCAAAAATCGCCGCTAATTGTTATTCAGTTATTTAAACAGAATATTCTGAATTATTTCAGATATGAAGATATTTGGAGCTTTCGAGGCGGTCAAATCGATTTTTTTATTGGTAAATGGATCAGAAAAAATACCTACAAATATTTTTGAACAAAAAATATTCACTGTTATTACAAAGAAGTTATATAGAAATAAAATGTACATGAGACGCTTGCGCCAGCTGCACCCCAAAGCCTGTAAGTGTGGAAACTCTCCAGCTTTTGGGAAACGGTTTTCGTTCTGAATTTTTTGAACCTCAAATTTGGAAGCAGTAACCCTAATATACAAATGCATACCATTTTTGTGCCTGGCTTTGCGGTGCAGCTGGCGCAAGCGTCTCATAGACATATTATTTCTATATAACTTTTTCGTAACAACATTGAATATTTTGTGTTCAAAAATATTTGTAGGTATTTTTTCTGATCCATTTACCAATAAGAAAGTCAAATTGACCGCCTCGAAAGCTCCAAATATCTTCATATCTGAAATAATTCAGAATATTTTGTTTAAATAACTGAATAACAAAAAGCAGCAATATTTGATTTTTCAACTTTTTATTACCCTTTTTATTACTGGGCTAAAAGTTACATGATTAAACACAGATGAGTGCCTTTTGTTTGCCCTTCTAACTTGAAATAAAATTTCATTTAGTAGAAGAATTTTTTGTTTTGTTGAAAATTCGTATTTTTCGTGATTACACTTAGAAGTTTTTTTTTTTTTTTTGTTGCATTCGATTTTTCTTCAATGAAGCTAGATTATATTATTATAGAATAAATTATCAAGCACAGAAGTTTTTTGTAAATCGAGCAAGAAGAGTTATCTATGCGGATTTTGAATCTAAAGACACCACCAAAGTAGTAGAATCTCCAATATGAAAATCAGATTCTAAACAAAAAATGATTGAATGTTCAACCAAATAGTGGAATCTTGATGCTGAATAGACAAGTTTTTAACGCAAAAGAAGATAACTTACACAATAAGGATCAATTTTCAACAATATAACATAGAGTCTTCAATGAAAAAAAAACAACTGTAAAAAAGACGAATTTTAAACAGTTTAATTGAACCACAAAACGCTTCTTTTCATGAAAGTCAATTTGGAATCATCACACTCGAAAAACCAGTACCTGTACGATCATTAGAGTTAGGCGGCGTTAGGCGTGATGAGTATTCGGATGGGTAACCATCCGGGAATGCCGCGGGCTGTTGGCATGTTGGCGGGAGACAGGTGACCTCCCGTTTATGCACCTCAACAGATTATGACTCTTTACGAGTTACGCTGACCCCGCAAGGGATTATGGCTTAATGGTAGAAAAAAAGTATAAAGGTCGTAGGTCTAGTGTCCGAAGCCAGATGCCGGAGGTCAGGCTTCAAATGTCATAGGTCAAAATCCAGGGTTCCCAATAGAAGAGTCATTCTCCTAGTTTTGACGTTCAGATGTCAGAGCTTATGCAACTTTTCAGAGCTGAAAATTACCATAAAAGAAATGACTGATATTTGAATGTTAATTTAGAATGTAGTTAGTAATAAGGGATGTTTTGATTAACTCCTACTGATTCCATTAGTCTTTAATAACATATTAAATTCATATTGTTAATATTTGAACAATAATGTAGATTGAAGTGGTTTAAGTCAACTGGGCTGCTTTGCTGTACATAAAATGTTTGGGAAGAGTGCAGGTGCAGCTAATGTTGCAGTTGCTAATGCTTGTTAATATTGCAAGCGTCGTTAAACTTCATCCAGAGTCTGAGAATACTTATAGACAAAATAGGGCAGGTATAAACTTGGCCGAGTGCTCGAGATCAGTCCAGCCTTAAAGCACTTCATTTTGTACCTTCCCGGTTGCCTGAGTAATTTCGTGCTAATTCATGCTAATTAACTTCTCAATTATAAGATTTGATACAAGTTAGATGCTTTCGAGTCAAAAATTGAAGGATTTCGGAAAGCTAATTGAGAAGAGACGGTGGTATGTTTTATTGGAACTTGTTGAACCAAATCTAATTTTTGAGAATTATTCAACTTAGAAACTGAAAAAATTGCAGTAGGGAATATTTGTAAAAAGGAAATAAATCACACTTCTGACAATAAATTTATCAATCCTATTGTTTTTTTGCAGGTACAGCACGCAAGCAAAAATGGTGGATACAGGGACGGGAACTTTGTACATAATCGGCTCTTTCAAACGAATGACCACAGATCCTGATTTCAAGGTAATGTAAAATATTTTCTAATATATATTATTTGTGGTATTCGGAATTCTTGGGAAATAAGTAGTGTATGAAGAGATGAGTTTTCATACTTTCTTGCCCCAAGATCCAAGGATAAAAATTTTGTAATACTTAATTTTTGTGCTTACTCCGACTATGCTCCAAGAATTGAAGTTGAGTAGTGAAGATAAGAACTTGATAGTGCTTGCATTATATTTCTATAATTTTCACGTTGCCGAGAGTTCGAATCCTACTACTAAAATCGAGGTGCAGACATTACTATAAAAACTTTTTTTCCCCTTTTAAGGACGTTTGTGAACTTTCATCACATTTTTATGAATATCATGGATTATGATGAACAAAGCTTTTGCATCCTACTGTTTTGAACTGAATCTCAAGACCAATTTCCATTTTTCGAGCAGGCAGCTTTGGAATTTTTAAAATTATTTTAGCAGAATGTTTTTGCTTCGCTCGCAAGTTTGAGCGCGCCTAGGGCACGCATCTGTCGGAACTCGCGCTTTGCGCTCGATTATGCATTTACCTAGCGCTACGCCTTACATAGTTTGACCAAAACATGAAACTTTCTATTTTTCATTATTTGTTGTACGAGCGTTATTTTGCGTTATTCGAATGAAAATTCTCATTTTCGTTTACATTTTTGAATTCGGGAAATGCCATAACTCTGAAAATTTTGTTTTTATCAGAAAATAAACATCAGGATAAATTGGTTCAATTTTTACATACTACAAAATAGCGTACTTACAATTTTTGAGTCTTGGAAACAAAAGTAAAGAAAAATGTTCACAAAGCTCCCCCTCTTTTATTTTTGATTCAAAATAGATGGTTAACGAACTCGACTTGTCTTTTTGGTCCCTCAAAATGGCTCCCAAAGCACGATCAAATATGATCATTCTTTCGAAAGTTATCGAGTTCACAGCTTATTTTTCATTTTTGTATTCTCATCATAATGAGAACGTATTGCTTTTATGTGAAAATCGACTTTCACGGGATTTATGAAATCTTCACGTTTTGAGACCTCCTGATTCCGAATAAGTAGTTTTTACATTGGTGGCTGTCCATCTGTTGTCGTCGTCGTCGTCGTCGTTGTCGTCTGTATACTCTATAACTTTCGAAAGACTAATCGGATTCGATTGTCCTTTGGCACACATTTTGAAGGACGAGAAAGAAAGGTCAAGTTCGTTAAACAGCTATTCTGAAATATTTTTTTTACTTTTTTTTCCAAGACTCAAAAATTGTAAGTACAATTTTTTGTAGCTTGAAACAGTGAAATAATTCATCCATCCATCATCAGAGTTATGGTATTTTCAAAATTCGAAAATATAAAAGAAAATCAGAATCTTTAGCCATATAACGCAAGATTGAAAAGATAGATAGAGAAAATGTTTCTTCTTGGGATCCCTTTTCAAATTTTTTTCCTCATGAGATGCATGATTTTAGTAATAATCTAAAAAAACAACATCTCAAATAACAGTCAAGTTTCTAGCAAAAATGAACGAGATACAAAGAAACGTTTGAAAAGAAAAACTGTTCTTTTCTGATGGAATGAGTTGTTTTTGTTTTAATTGTAATCATATTAATATTAGAAATAGACTAATTAAATTTTTTTTAAACAAAAAAAGGTACGAGGTATATAATTTATCATTATATGCATTTGATGCATTAGAACTAAAGGTAATTTTGATCGAGTGCGCAGCACGAGACACACGAGAAGAATGTATTTTTTTAAACCGGAGAAGCTTGAACAAAAGAGAATTCGCAATCTTCAAATACAGCATCCGACATTCTACTTTTTAGTTTCAAAAGCTTTGTACCCAATTGTAGGGAAGTACAAAGACCGGGCAAGTAGCGCTAGGTCAATTCGAAATCGAGCGCGGAGCGCGAGGTAAATTCATTATCGAGCGTAAAGCATGAGATCCAAAAGACGTGTGCCCTCGGCGCGCTCAAACTTGTGAACGAAGCGCGCGATGAGAATGTGCCCGCGAAGCGGGCAGATTTTTCCTAATTATTCTACCAGAATGTTTTTGCAATTCATGATAGATACATAGGATAAATAAACAAGGAAATTATTTTGACAACCAATGCTGGTCAAGCCAGTTCCAGACCATCTTTACTATGGAGGAAACAACTCAAATACAATTGCAATTTGATCGATCAGACTTGGTACACAAGTTGTTTCGATATTGCATCGATTTGTATACTAACATACACACATACACCCATTCCGAAGAAATATGTGTATATCGACATAAGTCTAGGGACGTTCCAAATGCTAAAGTGGATGCCATTGTCAGTACGTATGTCGACAAGGAAACTATATTTGTGGTGCAGGATTTTACGAGGACACTAAAACGTGAAACGTCGCGCGTCCAGGATGTGTAATGTGTATTTCGCATTCCTATGCAGAAGTTATAAGCGCGTGTGTGTGAGTTGAAGCGAATCCTGTTGGGTGACGTGGGAGTAGAGAGTATGTAGTTCCGATGTACATACAAACGTTGCAAGTGGCTTTTATGCAGGATTTTCGAGTTAAAAAGTAGAGGATTTCCAACTGGGCTTGTACAATTGAACATGCACTTGTGGTAGTGCCAAGTTGACTGCCTACTTCTATCACTTACATACTGCTGGATATGGTGACTGTAATTTTCTAGAACAATAACTTGCGATAAGAATTCCTTATCTAATGATTCAACATTGGCTCACTCTTAAGCAGTAAATTCGGGTAATCTTTGGAGAGAGTCGCTGAGGCGTGTTTTTTGAAAACCAGGATTTTCATATTAGAAACAATGTTTCAAAACTTGTCTTTGCATAATTTTGTGTCATCCAAAAATGGCAAGTGAAAAATCATAGGAGTACACTGGAATCTCAAACTTAATCCAACTTCGGGCTTGGGTATCGACGGCCTTGAAAGGGGTTCGAGTGAGCTGAAATGTAAACAGTCAGGGCCGAATACACGCGAATAACTGTCGCCAACTGTAGCGCAGTTGCGATAATCTATGCTAGGGTACTTCTGCCGACTTTCAATGCACGGCACTATCGGAGAATGGAGCGAGGGGAGCGCCCCTCTCCAATCCCCCCGCACCGACTCGTCCACGAGCCATCCACGATCCCATTTCGAAGACGGAGCGAGTTTGGGTGGATTCATTTTGAGGTTGCAGTGTAGTAAATCAAAGTATAAAAGTCCTCTCGTTAGTTATGTTACACTTTCTCTGCCTTTTCAGAATAAAAAGAATGACTTTTAAATAGAACCCATATAAATCGACAACCTTTATCAATAAGGTTCTATCTCAGCGATCAAAGCAACGAGGTTCTATATTTATGAAAAATTGAAAAAGGCACTATCTCGTCGGCCAATTCAAAAAGGTTCTATCTCGGTGGCCAATGCAAAAAAGTTCTATCTCAGCGTTCCGACGGCTCAGATAGAACCTTGTTGCATGGAACGCTGAGATAGAACCTGTTTGCATCGGGCGCCGAGATAAAACCTTTTCGAATTTGCCGCCGAGATAGAACCTTTTTGAATTGGCCGACGAGATAGTACCTTTCTGAATTTTTGATAAAGATACAACCTTGTTGCTTTGATCGCTGAGATAGAACCTGATTGTTAGCAGCCGTCGATTTAGGTCTCTTTATCATTGGAATGTCTCGCGGGGCGAGAAGAAACACGTCCCATGTAGAAATTGGGATCGGAATTAAGTAGGATCCTGTGTAGTTTCTCCTATTTCTGATTAGGCGCTGGTCGGGGAAAATGCAGAGGGCCCCTCTGGTTTTCTAACATCGATTTAGCCAGGCTCTAGCTAGAATTTTTAACCAGGAACTGACGAGAGTACCTTTCCATCGCCCGACTTAATCTTCTAACCGTGCAAAATGGATCGACGAATTTTCCGAAGAATAGTTAGATTTTTATCATAGAAAGATTTCTCAGTGAAGATAGAAACGAACTTTCAAACAAATTATAGAATTTTCAAACCGAAAATATGAATTTTTGATCAGAATATATAATTTTTCAACAGAATTCACATGACTTTTTGAACGAATAGTTCAATTTTTAACCCAAACAATCAGTTTTCACCCAAAAAATGGAATAATGAAATAAAAACTTGGAAAACCTAATTTCCAAAGGAAAAATTTTTTTTTTCAGAAGAAAGAAATTTCCGACCAACTAATTGAACTTTAAACAGGAAAAATTGAGTATCATCAGAATTGCTAACGTTTGAATAAATTGTTAAATTTACGAAAACCAAGAATGACGAAATCTCTCCAATTCAGTTGAGTATTCAGCCTGGAAATATGAATTTTTCAACGAAAGAGGTGCTCTTCAACCAAATAGCTCAATTCACTACTAAAGTATCTTCATTTCAGCCAAAAATTATTTTCAAGTCGTGAACGAAAAAAATTTTACCCAAATTGTTGAATTTACAGCTAAAAAATTTAGCATCCTTACCAAGAAATAGGACTGCTAAATAAAAAAGAAATTTCTCCCTAAGAAGAGAAATTTTTAAACAAAAAGAACGAATTTTCAAAAAGAGTTGAGAATTTAATCAAGGTAGATTCTCCAGTCAAGGAGAAAAGAAATTTCGAATTAATTATTGATTTTTTACCTCGAAGAGTCAAATTTTCTACTAAACAGTTGTATTTCCAACACGAAATTTTTTTTTTTTCCTTTTTCGTGCTGGATTCATTTCACAGTGTAATGCATATGCAGAATTGCAGATATTAAAGTTTCAAATTATTTGCTCGCCCTTAGGATTCATATCTGGCATAACTTAGCTACAAATGGGATTTTTCACTGTTTGAAAATCATTTTCATGATTCAAACGAAGAATATACATCTTAACAGAAAACGATTCGAACAAAATTTATAGACCTTTTTGTGGCTGATAATTTTGCTCATAAATATTTCTCCGTGTCATCCGTAGTTTGGCTTGGAACGGTCAAATTTTTATTGTGTCTAGTGCGTTATAATGATTTAAACAAAAACTATACGTCTTATGAAAAAATGGTCAACAGTTAATTTCTATATCTTTTCAAATAAGTCTTTTTCTTTGATAGAAATTTTTTTGTATCTCACACAGTTTTTCTGAAAAATGGAATTTTCGATGTTTAATAGAATTTTTCACGATTTGAACAAAAACTATGCATCTCATAAAAAAAAATGGTCAAGACTGAATTTGTAGATCCTTTTAAAATGAACGATTTTTTTCTAACATTTCTTTTTACCTTGCATAGTTTGAGCGGAAATGTGACGTTTTTGACGCTGATAATAAATTTTCTTGCGATTTTTTTCGCAGATTGTTTTGAACACATGAAATACTACTTTATACTGATAATAAGTTGTTTATTTAAATTGTATAAACAATTGGTGATTGTTTTTAGCAACTTTCTCTTAAAAAGGGTTAGAAAGTCAAGGTCTTTTCTGAATTTTTCAACTTATTGTTTCATTTAAAGCGAAGTAATAATCAATTATAGTTAACAAAAATAATTCTTCAAATAATTTGTTAACAACTCTAACAATATTCTCTTAGAATAATGCTACAAAGTTGCGGTTTTTTCTGAAATTCTTAATTTTTTGCCCACCTTTCACTTGAAGTGAGTTAATATTTGAATTAGATTAAGAAAAATAATTGTTTAAACTAATTTTAAATGTTTATAGCCATCTTCTTCTAGATTAATATTATATAGTTGTGGTTGTCTTTCTGAAATTTATAACTTTTTATCACTTTTCATTTCGAGTAAAATAATAATCGATTCATGTGAAAAATTAATTGCTGAAATAATTTATTATCATTGCTAATAATATTTTCTTTGCTTAATGATAGAAACATGCGATTTTTTTGAAATTTTTAACTTTTTGCCCACTTTTCACCTAAAGTAAGTGATTTTACAATTGAATTCAGCGAAAATAATTGTTTGAACAAATTGTGAATGTTTATAGCTATCTTCTTCTAGATTAATAGTTGCGGTTTTTTAATGAAATTTTAAACTTTTTATTACTTTTCAATTAGATTGAAGTAGTAATCAATTCATGTAAAAAAACTGATTGTTTAAACAGTTTATCATCATTATAATATTTTCTTTGCCTTATGATAGAAGCTTGCGGTTTTTTCTGAAATGTTTAACTTTTCTTTATATTTCAGTTGTGAACAGATAATTAATGAACATGAGAGAGAATCATATTTTAAATAGTATTGTATTGTTCAAGTGAATTATTTTTGTTCTTTTCCCAATGTTAAAAAAAATTAATTGAAACAAAAAAGCTGAATTCATTCAGTGAAATTTTAATTTGGAATTTTCTACTTTATTTATGGATCTTCAACGCAAAAATGGAATTTTTGGAAAGGAATTCAACTTTCAACCGAAGAGTTGAATTTTCGACCTGAAATTATAGATTTTCAATCAAAAATAAAACCAATACCTTCTCATTATGATGAAAATGTAATATAATGGTTGGTATTTAAGAAAGAAATTTATTTTAAATAGAAAACAATCTAATTTAACAAACAATAAATATATTTAATCTATTTCAATCTAATTGAATTTCATTCAAATCCCATTCAGTGCAATGTTGAACATTTTAGAAAAAACCGCAACTTCCTAGCATTATTCTAAGAGAATATTGTTATAACTGATAAGAAATTGTTTCAACCATTATTTTTGTAAAATCTAATTGATTACCACCCCACTTTAACTGAATCCTTGGAAATAAGTTGAAAAATTCAGAAAAAACCTTGACTTTCTAATCCTTTTCTAAGAAGAAGTTTCGTTTTCGGATTCGAATAAATTTCCGGGCGTTTTGGACCAAAATTTGGAATTTTTTTCTTGTATACCCTAGTGTGCACGCCGAAAGTTGAATGAAAAATATACGTCAAATTTATAGCAAAGCAGTGTTTTATATGGTAATGGAGAATATGTTAACTTTAAACAATTGAAAGTACGTGACTCAGGTGATGACTTGCTTGAATAACATTTCAACAGAGAAATTAGAAAGTCTCTGCTTAACTAATTTCTGAATCGACTACACGGAAAGGAATTCGGTACAACATCGGCACTTATAGGTAACTTCGTTGCGCTAAACTGTAGTATTGCGATACGCCTTCTGTTTATGACAACTGTTCTCCCTGTCAGGGAACGCTGCGTTCCCAGTGTGGGGCAACTGTCGTCTTAGAAACGGATAAACTAACCTTATGGGGCAGACGCGTTTCTAAAATTAGTGTTGCTGCTGTTTTCATGCCTTGGTTGCGCTGTCTTACTACTATGAATGCAGCAGCTGTCAAAAATTTCTTTCCGTGTATTTTTACATTCTCATTCTGGAGTGGTCAGCTGGTCGTGGAGGCTAAGGCATGAGCTTTGGACCCACGCTGTCTGGTTGTGGGTTCGATTCCCGCCTCGCACTCTGGAAAAGCTTCGGCGGGCCACGGAAAGTCATGAGCCCGGTACTTCTAGAGTTCTCTAAGTATTAAGTAGCTGTCGCTCTTGGTGGTTCGGAATCCACTTTAAACTGTGGGTCCCCCTAACCCCTGAGTTAGTGGTGAGGTGTGCAAAGAAATAGCGAGAAGGTTATGCCGAAACGTGGATTTCGTGGATTTAATGGAATCTCCACGTTTTGGGACCCCCTGAGTCAGAAAAAATGATTTTTACGAAGGTGTCTGTCTGTCTCTCTGTTTGTACTCTGTAGTCTGTAATCTGTGTACTCGATAACTTCCGAAAGAATGATCATATTGGATTGTGCTTTGGCACTCTTTTTCAAAACCGGAAAAGAAAGGACGGGTTCGTTAACCAGCTATTTTGGATGAAAATCAAAGAGGGGGGGCATTTTGAACTTTCTTTTTTACTTTTTTTCCACGAATAGAAAATTGTGAGCACAATTACTTGTAGCACTCAAAAAGCGAAACAATTTATCCTAATCATTTTTTTCGAGAATTTTCAGCCAAGTAACGCAAGATTGAAAAGAAAGTTAAGGAGAAAAGATATTTCTTCTTAGGAGCCCTACAATGTTGTGAATATAACTTTTTGAATTTTTTCAAAAAATCGAAAATTCCAATTTTGATCCAACAAAAAATTATGAAAAATAATCTGTGAACCTGATAACTTTCGAAGGAATGATCATATTCGATCGCGCTTTAGCACCCATTTTGAAGGACCAAAAATACAAGTCGAGTTTGTTAACCAGCTGTTTTGAATCAAAAATAGAAGAGGAGGAGGATTTTGAAAATTCTTTAGGACTTCTATTCCGAGACTCAAAAATTTAAAGTACGGTTTCTTATAGTAAATGAACAGTGGAACACTTTATCCTCATGATATTTTTTTGGAAAAAAAATTGTCAGAGTTGTGGTATTTTCAAAATTCAAAAATACAAAAGAAAATAAGAATTTTAAGTTAAGTAACGCAAGATTCAAAAGAAAGTGAAAAAGAAAAAATGTTTCTTTTTGGGAGCCCTACAAGGTCGTGAATACAACTTTTTGAATTTTCTCAAAAAATCGAAAATTCCAATTTCAATCGCGAAAAAAATAATGAAAAACAAGGTACGAGGTATATAAATTAATATTATATACATTTGATGCATTAGAGTTAGAGGTAATATAGAAATGTTAGCGTTTCGGTCAGATTTTGATCGAGTGCGCAGCATGAAACATTCGATGAGAATGTATTCGTTAAAGCCGGGAGAAGCTTCAACAAAATATAATTCACAATAATCAAATATAGCAGCCGAAATTCTACTTTTTATTCTTTGTTTTAATCGTGACAACGCTTTTTAAACGATGAAAAGTTCAATTTGCTAGCCAAACTATGTGAGGTGTAAATATCAGTGGCGAGTAATGCAATGAGAATGTGTTCCTTAAGGCCAGTAGAGCCTTGATTAAACTTAATATAAAAAAAAAATTTCATCAAAAATAAGGAAAAATCTAATAACTTTCATAGAAGTAGAGGTCTTCAGCAGTTTTGCAAGGTTTGCTATACTGTGTATGCATTACACTGTAAACTGAATCAAGCACGTATAAAGCTGAGCGCGAAGCGCGAGGTGAAAAAAAACGAACGCGTAGCGCAAGGTTAATACATTACCGAGCGCGAAGCGCGAGATTTGAATGACGCGCACCCTTGGCGCGCTCAAACGTGCGAGCGAAGCAAGCCGCGCGCGTAGCGTTTTATGAGAATGGGCCCGCGCAGCGGGCAGATTTTTCAAATTTGAGATAAGACAGCTAAGGTTCAAGATCTTCAATTTGTCTCTTTGATCTCCCAATTTGTGGTAGAATGCTGATTATATTGGTAGAAGCATTTATCAAGGATTAGTTTGAAGATAGATTCTAATATGCGTTGATTTGTTGGATTAATAGCAGGAATTTAAACAAAAATCTAAGATTATCTCGGTTTAGTCACATGAGTTCCAAGGACTGTTAGTGTTGCTCAAAGTAAGCAGCTTACTGCCAAGTCCAGTATTTCGTGTAAGTTTTAAGGATGAAGTTGCGCGTTCAATGGCTTAGGCAAGACTTGATTATGCAAAGACAATCCTCTCGAGTTTCCCAAATGCGCAAGCCTCTGGAACATCCTGGAACTCTCCTCTACAATATCATGTATCCAAACTACATTGATCTTGTTGCACGCTAACGAGCCACTTTCTTTCCTCTATCATGATGACCTTCATTTACTTGAAAGATAATTTAACTAAAAAATACTTCTCGATACTAATAGAAAGTAGAGCGGTCGCGGGATCGCCGACAGAAGCTCTTCTCTTTCGCGTAAAAAGGAAAATATGAATTTGATTGTTATTTCATTCATTGATTGGAAGAGAACAGCTATCCCCTCACTCTATGCATACATGCACGCCAGTATAAAAAGTATTAAAGCAGGAAGTATAAAGTCAATCGCCATTGGGGATTATTATTTCAAAGAAGTTAAATCATTAAAGTTTGTCAGTTTCAAGTGTAATATGTAGGCATGAATTAATCTCTAGTCAATGATACATAAAATGTACAATTTATTGTAATATAGAAATGGGATTATATTTTCACCACTTTATTAAATCGCATTACAAACATACTATGAACATTTAATTACCTGCATCAATCAGCGTACGGCAAGTATCAAATGTATGATGTATACTCCACTCGTTATACATATACTACACTAGAACGTTAGGGAGGGAGAAAGATAGAAAGAGACAGATAGCTGTGTTGGTGCTATGCTATAGACATTTTCAGTCGTATTGAACGTGACGCGGATGGTATGTTGTCGCATTGAACGTGACGCGGACATTGTGTTCCCGTTTTCGGCAGTTAGCTGGCCTCGTTCAGAGTATATGCCCTAACAAAAGAAGCAAAGCTTCAAAAATCTTCTCTGTGTGCTTTGAGTAGTTCAAATTGGTGTGAATGTTAAGGAATAATAGTAGCCTAATATTATAAATAAATGAAAATAGACAGCAATGGAAATTTCACCGAGGACATATTTTATTTCATATTCCCGTTTATTGAATTATAGAATGTGCAAAAGTGGTCACTAGTCTTGCGTCGCGTCGGACCTAATTAGAGCCTAACTGGACGTATTACTCAAAACCACTGGAGAATTGAACGACAGCTAAAATGCTCATAAACACGTGTTAATGGCATGGGATGGCGATAAATATTCACCGGGTGGGCAGCTGACACGTTTGAAAAGTCCTCAAACATTGAAGCCGATTATTATACTACTTGAGTGGCCACCTATTAACCGCTCATTACATGTCAGTGCGCGTAGGCGGAATGAATGAATGAATGAATGAAATTTGTAAATATAAATTCATTGCGCCATCCATTGCAATATAACACACGTGAAAATGCATGAGACTAGGTCGAAAAACAAAATTTATGGGATACGGAACAGAACTGTATGGGGAATTCACGCATTAGTACCTTGAGCTTGCGCATTAGCAAAGTGTTTTGGAAATATTTTTGTTTCAGTAATTTCAATATTTGCATAAACTTCTAATTTAGCGCAATTTTTTGAATGCATTTAGAGGTTCTCTAATTGTAACAACACACTAGAAAGAATTTCATAAGTCTATCGGAACCTAAGATTTGAAATACAGCGAGTTTGCAATACTTATTTCATGTTTGTTTTTCGTTTTTCATTTTCATCTGACTGTAATATGCTATCCTACCACTTAAGGTAGATGGATAGAGGTTTTTGTTTAGGAGCCCGGGAAAAAATATTAGGTATGGGCGTGATCTATCATTGACTTGATGAAGTATATCAAATGTATGGCACATGAGACGATCCCATACTTTAAGTATGGTGGCCGTATGGTAGTTGTATAGCAAAAGTATGTCCAAAGTATAAATAGTAAGCCAAAAGTATAGATCAAGTATTTTCAGAGTAAAGATTAAGTATGTTTCAAGTAGCGACTTAGTATTTTTAAAGTATACCAGAAATATTGGGTAAGTCTATTTTAGGTATTAATTAAATATATAGAAAATAAACTGTAAGTATAGCAAAGTATGTATCTCAAGTATAGTTCAGATATAGCCCAAGTATACCTAAAGTATATTTGGAGTATGTGAGGAGAATTTTGGAAGTATTTACAAAGTATATATAAAGTATGTATAGAGTATACGTAAAGTATGCCTAAAAAATATTTATGTACATCTCAATTATATTTAGAGTATGTCTAACGTGGAACTAAACTATGTTCAGAGCATACATATAAAATATCTGGAACAAGTACATAGAAAGTATATTTAAAAGTATATCCTAAGTATATATGAAGTATATATGGAGAAAAATGTATTGCCTTAGTATATCTCATACATATTTCAACTGCGGTTGAAGTACACTTAAAGTATGTATGAAGTATTTCGGCAGTGTGTATCAATCGATTAAATCTTTAATTTTACTAAAGTATAGTATACGGTAAGTACGCCTTATATACATCTGAAGTACTTCCAAATAAAATATTAGGTACATCGTAAGTATGGAAACTGGATTTTACTCTGCAATGTATTTTTCGATTTCGAAAGTGAGAATAAGAGACTCTTTCATTGAATACAATTTTTGTATTGCGTCGTTCAGATTGGTTTCACATGAATAATCAGTACAATTTACAGTAGAGCACAGCAAACGCTTTTCGAACCATTTTGAGTTGTATGACCTTGGAAGCCTCAACTTAAATAAAGTGAAAGCACATATAATTATTATTATTATTATTATTTATCAGCATTTGGAACTCGAAAGTTCATTGCCTCATCCACCCGGGACCGCCACGCGTCTCTATACTGTGCATCATCCATCCACTCATTATAATCATATCCTAGTTCTACCAAATCTTTTTTTAAATTATCCCTCCACCTGA
>WSXT02197295.1:0-19097 GCA_011762715.2 Neuroterus valhalla
TGTGCGGGTATCAGCGTCATTCCTACTCTGGATTTTTGGTGAAATATTGTAGAGATCATTCGAACTCAGGGGTTGGTAAATGCTCCATAGTATTTTCTTGTTACTTTTGACGCGGAAACGTTGGTGTGATTGATGAAAATCCTAACCTCGCATCTAACCTGTCATCTGTAAGATGTATCGTAAAATATGAGAAATATAACTGACATTATATTTTTGCTAATTCTATTCGAAATAGTAATTATAACATTTTTCTGTTTGTTTTAAAAGTAGCGTAGGTATAAAATATATTCTATAGATACGTATAAGTACATGTTTCTGTACCACCTTTCAGTGTAGAATCAAGATATAGTCCACTGTAAGGCAAACCGACCAACAGTGGACAAAATTTCAACAACTCAAAATATTGAAAAAAACTCTTCACTGGCTGATGAAGTCATTTTTACTGGAATCTAATCAAATAGTTGAATACATCAACTCCACTTATGCCATAAGAGCTCCTCAATTTATATTGTACTTTATGTTCTCTGCAATTTACAAATTTTTGCTATCCACTGGAGGAAACTTTCCCCTACATGACTACTCGAGGCCAGGGAATAAATGTTTATTCCAATATAGTTCTTATGCTTAGTTATATGTCTTCCCTTCCACTTCAAAAAAAAAGTCATAACTTTAATTGAATTTCTATTACAATAGCTCCTTTTATTCTTTAATACAGAAACTTTACGTTGTGTTCGTTGCATTTATATCAAATATTATTAATGAAATTTAATAATAAATCATAATTAAATTACCCATTAAAAAATTTTTACTGAAAGGAATTTTGTTACATAGGAATTCCACTTTCCTAAATCTTCTACTCATCGCTTACCCTCTTAAGGTCGATAACCACAAGGGGTCAGAAAAATTAGAAACTATCAGATTGAATTGCATCGCAGTGGAACATTTTTTTAGCCATTACAGTGAAATTTTCAAAATTTGATTTTATTCTACTTTTGTTTATTCCTACCCAAAATCACAAGAAATTTTTCTTGTTTTTTTTTCTGGATCTCTTGTTGAGGAACTGAGAAAATAGTATACATTTTGAAATTTAAAGCAACAATTTTCCTTCGCTCTGCGTTACCTACTTTTATACTTTTTAAGCATTGTTTGTAACAAAACTATACATACATTTCATGATTCATAAAAATTAAGGAAAAATTTTGTTCGAAATTTGATAATTTTATATGCACGTTTTTCCTGATTTAATTACCAAAAAAAAATTGTTTCCCTTATTCTGGGTAGAAACAAACAAAAGTGCATTGTCGACATTTAAAAAAAATGTATTTCTCTTTCTTCACATGAAGTTATCACTTTCACAAGCTCCATCAAAAAATTGTATTGAATTTTCCATACAGAAATGTGAAGAATTCCAAAATTTTTAAATTTTGAGAATATTTTTGGTATTTGTTTGTAATGACAAAAAGAAATTAAAAAATGCTAGTCCCATTGACTCTGTTCACTGGAAGCTCCTTCAGCCTACTCAAAACTGATAATAAAATCAGGAATTTTTTGAAAGGGATATTTAAAAAAATAGTTCTTGATATTGATGTTCATACAGAACATCATCTGACACAACAGATCAAACATTGCAAAATAAATCTATTTTGAAAAGAATACTCAAATTGTCAACAAAAAATATCATTTTTTCAAAAATTGGAACAGTTAAACTCACCATCAAGAAAAATCAATTCACGATAACGAGAAAAAACGGATTTACAACTATTAGTACATTTTTCAATCAAGAATATGAATATTCAAATAAAAAGATAAATATTTAACTGGAGCACATCAACTTTCAACCATGAAGGTGAATTTTTAAACAAGAATATTTCCAGATCGAAAAAATCATTTCAAAAGAAAAAAAAAATATTTCAACGAAATAGTCGAATTCCGAACTCAAAAAATAATTACTCGCTACGAAAAATGGAACAGTAACATTTTTAGTCCAAAGAAACAATTTCAAACAAAGCAAAAGAGTTTTTTACTAAAGCGAAGAATCTTCAACTGGAGGAGTTCATTTGTAAACAGATAAATTAACTTTTACTGAAAAAGATAAATTGTCAACGAAAATTTGAATACTCAAATTTCAAAATGAAAAAAATGCATGTTTAACTAAAAAAATGAATTTTTAACTTAAACTATGTAATTTTCAATGGGAATAAGTTAAATTTTTAGATGAAAGAAATTACCTATGACAAAAAAAACTAACTTTCAACAAACAAACAAAAAGTAACTGTCGAACAAATTATTACATCTTCACACAAAATGATGAAATCAAATGAAATTGTAAATATTTAACTGAAGTAGTTGAATTTTAAACCAGAAAGACTAATTTTTAACTGAATGAGCATTTAAATAAAATAGTTTTATTTTTGACAAAAAGTTATTTTCAATCAAAATTACAATTTTCAACAAAATGGTTCAAATTTGGACTATAAATAAAAATTTTCAAGCAAAAATGGAATAGTGACATTTTTGGCTCAAAAAACTAATTTTAAACCAAACATTTTCCTTCACTTTTCCATAGAGTTTCTCATTTGATCAATGTTCGACTAAAATAAAAAATGTTTAACTATATAACTTGAATTATTAATCGCTTGTGGTCAGTCACACTGACGAGTTCCTTACAAGCAAATCCGGTACGAAACGCCGGCGGTAGATATTACTATCGAAATAATATTTTTCTAAAAAACATTCTTTTCAGAGTGAATTCTCTCGTGACCCTAAAGCCGAGTTTACCATGAAACATGCAATTATGAAAGTAAAAAAAAATCCTGAGGAAAAATATTAACTTCCGGAAGGAAAGATAATTTTCTATTTTTGAAGTAGAAAGATCAATTTTCCACTAAAAATGAAACAGTTAAATTTTCAGTTGAAGAAATTGATTTTAAACAAACTGATGAATTTTCAGGTATAATGATGAATCTTTAAATGAATAGATGTATCTTAACAAAAAGATGAATTCTTGACCATGAAGATTAATTGTTACAAAAAATGCCAATTTCCCACGAAGTACATAAATTCTCAAAGAAATACTTTAATTTTCAAATTCAAGAATCAATGTTCAACCAAATACTTGAATTTTCACCAAAAAGAGATGAATTTATTTTTGACAAAGTAGTTACAATTTCAACCAGAGATGAATTTTGAATCGAAATAATGCAACATTAACATAAAAATTTAACTCTCAACAAGTTTGCATTTTAAACAAGTCGTTGATTTTTTAACTAAAAAGGATGATTTTGCAATGAACAATGTAAACAAATTTTCGATCATAATTCAGAAATATTTCTTCTTCTGAATACTACTTATAGTCTAATGACTGCTTGAAGTACTTTCTTTATTTAGAATTTAAAAAAAGCAAAATTGGAACGAATTTTAAATTGTAGGAACGATTTTTCTAAATTCCTTGCTTCTCAATCTGAATCATAATTAGTTTGAACAGTCACCTAAAACATTCTCTGTTCCAGTTCCTGCCATAAAATAAAAACGTGATAAATAAATTTTTTTGAAAAAATTTAGATAATAATTCTTTCTATATGTTTGGGCTACCATCAATTCGATTATCAACTTTGATTCAGCTAAGAAAATCTCACAGAGCAAAAAATTTGCAAAAAGTTTTTCTTATACCAGAAAAAAATGAAAATTCTTTCTCTCTTGAAGTATTGTCAAAGAAAACGCCCACCGTGCGCAAAGAAGCGCTGCTGTATCAAAATAAAACATGGCTGCCGCAGGGTTTTAGAATGCATAATATTCTGAAGCAGTCTGAACGTTTATCAACAACACTTTCTCCAACAGTATTTTTACTGTAATAGTACGACTACCAAATTTTGGAATTTTGTGGAAACTCGAATTAGTGGTAATTTTTTTTATGAGTTACAATTGACAACACAGCACATACTGCCTTTGCGAGTTTCGTTTCCTTTTATATGGTTCCGTGACAATTCCATTTTTCAACTTTTATATTATCTCTATTAACTTCTCATTTACTCCTTACTAATTAATCTGGCACATAATTAATGATTATTGCGTTAAATTAAGTGCAACACGCTTGTAAACGATGCTATGCCAACCCTAGCGGCTGCCATGTTTGTTAGTTCGCTAAATGGCCATCAGGTCTCGTAATGCAAGTTTGAATTCCCAAAAGATGTATTTAAATATTTTGAGAATCAGATCAAAGGAACCTTACATTCTTTAAATCAAATGATAAGATATATTTTCGATTCATTCAATGAAAACGGTCATTTCTCGTATTTTTTCAGTAGAATTTTTAATAGTCTAGGTTAAGTCAAATAAATTCTCGGTTCTTAAATTAAATTCTCGGTCCGTCCCAGTTTCCCGGTCAAGTCACCAATCTGAATAGGGGCTGTCCATAAATTACGTAACACTATATTAGACAGACTGACTACAAAAGTTTTGTTATGGTAGCGTTACGGAGTGACAGGGAGGAATTTTTAAATAATGATATTGAGAGATTTACAACATTACTCAGCAAGTGAGCATCGTGTGTCTGCTTAACTCGGCTTAAGCTTATTCTCCGCCGTTACCTGATACATATTCATTCATTTACAATTTTATAAATAATATCATATTACATCATATTATATTATTTTTATCATAGAAAATAGAAAAGCGAATCTGCAGACGTTGCAGCTTGTTTATAATTTATCTGCTGCTACTGGCTTCCATCGGAGTCGAGTTTCAATTCGACTTGCGGCTGCGGTTTCGCGATGTCTTGTGTCCTTCACAGGTTCCCTCTAGTTATAAATATTTTGACCTATTTTCTACTTTTTTCAACAGGCGTTACGTTACGTTACAGATATGAAAGAGTAAAATTATTACGGTAGCGTTATGAACAGACAGACAAGTCGCGAAATTTTGAGATTTCAGCGTTACGTATTTATAGATATTCCCATATCGAATATCCCAGCGTTCGTGTTTTTTTTCTGAACCAGTTAAGAGATCTTAAAAAAATCATACTCACAATACTTATCTCAAAATTGACTGAAGCTTTGAATCAAGATTGGACACTTAGTGGTTTTCGTGCTTTGCGAAACCGATTCTGGATGTTCTATCGACGAAGCATTGAAGACGAGGCCATTCATTCATTCATTAAGCCATCGAAGGCTAGCACCAAATTATGGGAACATTAGCCTGATTGAACAGAACTGGGCTTGGCTTGTTCCTTCCACGTACATAGTTGCATCTACAACGGACCAATCTGTTATTCAAGTTTTAACTGAATCACATTTTCGCAATGTTCCAGAATATAATTCGCTAAACTAACTGAAGATTATAGCAGTTCTTATGAAAGAAACAATGAAACAAATTTATAATTCTGGAGAGGTATGAAAGTCTAATGAAGTATTTGAAAAAATATGTACTGCAAAAATTAGGTCAACTCACTTCAGAAATATACCAATAAATAATTATTGTAATTTTTCTATAGGGATGGTTGAAACTTCATTTTTTTCTGTAGCATTCCCAAGGAGAAAATTTTTTTAAAACTTCCCCTCCAAATGGAGATTTTTCCAATTTGAAATTCTAATAGAAAAATTCACATTAAATCAATAGGAGAGCCTTTTCTGAATTCAAATGCGTATATTTTACACACTTTAATATATACACGTCGAATACATAATTATGTAAACAATATTGTGCTCTACTGTATGCTTATGATACAACAATACACGTACTGTTGTATCATGTATAAGGGTCTGAAACTCGCTTGATTAAGAAGTCTATTTTTTCCAATTCTATATCAGTTATTTTTCATTTATTATATATGTATGTATATATATTACAACGGCGAAGATATTAACACTTAAGATACAGTTTGATCATGGCAAATTTATAATTCGTCTGAGTTTATTTACCAGAAATTATTGACGGGTAGTTGAACCAAACTATTTCTTATGGTTACATGAAAATCAGAAATTGAATCCATTGATAAAGATTCAATTAATCTATCTGTGCAACAAGGAATGCTTTTTCCACATAAGGAAAAATCATTCTTCCAAATGTTCACAAATGTTAATACTAAAAAAAAAACAAATAGAATCGCAAGAAATATATCTCAGTAATGGCATAACTACTTCTAATTGTAAGTATTTACATTATTTTTTACTTTTATCATTCTTAGTGAAACAGAGGTAACTTCCCATCAAAATTCTTCATTTTCATTCATTCTTTATCAACAATAAAATTACACAATGCACACAATTTTTTGTATCTTCACCACCCAAGTCTCTCGACCTATGATTTAACGGCGAAGGAAGAAAATGAGACATTTTGTTTCCATTCAACAAGAAATTTACTTAGTTCTGCATTGTTAAATTAATCGTCGTTTCGTAAACAATTCAATAAGTCCAATGTTTTCCTATTCTAATTAGGTAAGACAAGCGGTTTTCGAAGGAAAATTCAGCTCATGAAAGTTTTGTTAAATCCTATTCAGAACATTTTATTAATTTATATACGAATTCAATAATAGGTTTTATGGTATCGCATTTAGGACCTTCCAAGAGAAAGAATGTTATGTTAATTGGGTAACAGTTTTTTTTCGCAAAACAGAATATTTTTTGAAGACTGACAATTTAAATTAAGTTTTTGGAAAGTAACTAGTTCTCATATAATCATTCTAGCATTTATATCTATACTAAAACAATAATTTTCACTACTTCAGAATTGGCTTTGGTCAAGCTTTGGCTTAATTTTTGTTTATCTTCTTATTACCATTTCACAAATTCGAATAAATAAACGGAATAAATTGTTTCCCACATTACATTTGATATCATTTTAATTAAAAGCAGAATTTCCAACCATTTCCTTCCTCACAATAATCATTTTTTTCCCATTCAGAATTATTTTCTTCTCACTTCACATTTTAGAAAATTACTATCTTCCAAGTCTTTTTCTTTATCCTACAGCACAACAGGCCTCTTTCATGATTTAGAACATGTAGATTATATTCCCAATCCAATCGAAATTGAAAATCACGTAATAGATGCGTTCGTAGAAAAAACATTCGCTTACAAAAAATTCTATCAAATTTGAATTAAAAAAATTTCTAATCCTATAAAATGTTTAAAACACAGAGAAATGATTGAAAAAAGGGGTAATGACATAAAGTATTATCACATGTTTTGTGAGCACATTCATTTAATACTGATTTTTTAGTGTGCACAAGACATCCTTTCAAATGTGAAAGAGGTGAATAAGAAATTTAAACTCAAATTGGCAAGATAAAAATGTTTCATTTTATTATTTCACTGTAACTATTAAAATTGAAATCTATTTCATGTCACAAGTGAATATAAATCAGCAATAACCAGTAGAAGAATATTTTTAATAAAATTGAAAATTCTCAAATAACTTAATAAATCCTACTTTTATTTCATAAGGTATGGCCTGCCTCTAATATTGTCAGGAATATTACAGAGATTCAATTGAATCTCGCAATAGTTCATTCAAAGAAGACCATTTTCAAATTGTATAACAAATGCGAACTGGTAGAGTAACATGATTGATCACGAACAAGTTCGATTGAAGCTAGACTCTGCTAGCCTAATTCAACAAACTGCAGTAAATGCAAACTAGGGTGGGAAAAAACATCCCGAAAATAAGCCTAAATGATTAAAAATCTCTTAAATATATTTTCCCTTAATCAGGGTTGTTCATTGGAACCCTAAAGAAAATTCCCGGTCGTTTTTTTTTCTTTCAATAATTCTAATATTATTAGAAATAATCTGCACGTGAATTCAGTTTTAACAATTGGAATTTCAAGAGAAAATAAGAGAAAGTACTTTTTCAGTAAAATCAAAAATGATAATTTTGAATTGAAGGATCAAAATTTATCAAATTATTTTTATCAGAATGCACAAAAAATTGAACATCTCCACATATTAACACGATTATAAACTCACGAATTAACAAAATAACAAAGTTACATTGGAAGGAATGAAATTAAGGAACTTTGGACACAGTACCAGCGTTGGTACCGAAACTTTGAAAGATTTTATTTCTCTGATAAATCTTGGAAAGTTTCTCGATTTAGTGGACACCCGTCTAAAGGCTTCTTTCGCATAAATGTTTAGGAACAAAATAACACATAACTGAGTGAAATCAATATAATAAATTAAACAGTAAATAATGCTTAGGCTTCTAAGGAACTAATAAAACACCATTTACAAACATGATGTAATATTACGACGTCGAACCTGACTTAGCCAGAACTTTCTGAGTTTGAAGACGCTTATGATCTTTCCTGTATTTCTCAATCGTCAAATCTGATCCAGTCAGGCTCGACAGTCTTAAAGCAACAGGATCCAAACTCGCAGTTAATTTTAAATAAGTCTCCTCCATCTCTTTCGTGACCTTGATCTCGTAATCAACCTCAGGACTAGAATCAGCCTTTGATAAATCCAAAATAACAACATTCGGATCTTTCTCCTCATCACTACTCGGATCGAATGTTATGAGATCCTTTTCTTTCTTCTGAGTATCCTTCTGCAAACTTTCGGAAGACTTAGACTCTTCAACCAGATTCGACTCAATTTCAAGCACCTCATCCCGCGTGACTTTCTCGAAATTTATAGGATCAATCTTCATTTGCGAAACCGAAGACTTATCAAAATGAAGAGAAGATTTATTAGATGCTTTAGATTTATCAGGTTGGACTGAAGATTTTACCCATTCAGCGACTCTTTGAAGTTGGACGTTATCAGAAGACAACATGGAGGAATTTTCTTCGCTACTTGTCGATACAGTTCTTCCAGATCTGCAAGAACTTGTGGCATGAACCATAGCAGTGTTCGGGACCCCAACCGTGTTCGCGTAAAGGAGCGGTTGGTAATTCCCAACATTGTCCAAAAGAATATTATTCGACTTTCCTGAAACTCTCATCAGACAGTTTCTAGGTCCAGGTTTCCTCTCTTGTTTGCCCGATTTTAAATCAGCATTGCAGTTTTTCTTATCCTGCTTGGAAAGACCTTTGCTCTGCACCACATCGCTCGAAATGCTCGAGGGATCTGAGGTCGAAAAAATTACACTATCGCTGCTGAAACTGGGACTAACTGTGCTTTCAGCTGGCCTCATTTCACTGTTGTTTATCGATTCATCAGCACTTGCAACTTCGATAAGAGTCAGCTGCGTCGGCTTCGCCTCCTTAGTTTTTAATTTACTATTATTCTTCCACACTCTGTCGTTAATTACGTCTATTTGTGTGTCTTTCTCGGACCGGATTCGACAATCCATCCTATGTTCCCGAAAATCCTGAGCCTCAGAAGCCGTCCAGCTGCTTTTCCAGAGCCTGTCGTTAATAATGTCTACCTGGGCGGCCCGTCCTTTTATAGAGTCTTTCTCCGCATCGATCCAGTGATTGAATTTCTTAGATTCCTTTACAAAGTCAGCCTTTTCCTCTTTGCCTTCGAAATTCTCCGGAGCTAGGAGCTTTGTCTCTGCGGTTATATTTTGCGAGATGAGAGAATTTTTGTGTCTAGTCGAGTTCCTTAAACTTGAGTAACTTCTCGATCCAATCGAGCGAATTGATGGCTTAAAGCTTTCTACCTTTTGATTATTCTTGTCCTCCGCTACCTTATTCACACACTGATAAATTGTGTGTCTCACGCTACTATCACTGTTTTGTGTCCTTACCTTACTAATGGTTTTCGAATAGTCGCTCGCCTCAGAAAAAATAGAATTAGAGTAAGCATCTCTTATTTGTTTGTACTCCCTTGTTGCCCGGTCATACTTGAAATTATATTTTCTATCAGTTACTCTATCTCCATCTTCTACGAAATCGTCGCATCTGGAAGTGTCATTCCTGTTTTGACACCCGCTGCAATTCAAGGTTTCGGAAGTGTTCATTGTTTGTACCTCAGAATCAACTTTTAAGACGCTTCTGTGACAATAGCAGGTTTCACAATGTCTGGCGAAAATTCTTTCCTTTTCCCGATCTTCAAGAACTTTCGCCATGATAGCTGCAGACACTACATCCACTGGAGGTTTTGGATCATCAAAGGTGGAATCTTCATTTTTAGAGAAGTTGGTCCGAGTCACATTGTAAACCATCGCGGTTGGTGGAAACGTCGATATGGGCACGGTTATGCTTTTTACGTCGCATGATTTAGATTCGAAAGAGGGACCCTTTTGTGCAATGTAAGTTCTCACCTTCGCTTGCACTTCAGAAGGTAACTGAAAACAAATTAGATACGACTTTTAAATATTAACTTCAAAACCTGATTCTAAATAAAGGGGCTCAATACTCTCGAAAACTGGGGTATAAGTCTTCGTAAACCTTTAGAATTTTTCTCAAATCTGCCAACTCTACAAAAAATTATTGGTACATTAGTCTGCGACCAGTAGAATGCATTGAAATTTAATAGAATTGACTTTTTTTTCTGAAAAATCGTCATAGACTTTCTTCCAAATTCCACAATCAAGGACAACATTCCTAGGGCAACCTGAAGAAGGCATGGGACTCCAAATCCAGCCTTCTGAAACAACCCTAAAATCATTTGAAATCTTTCTAAAATCTTTTTAAAAAGTTGAATCCTCGTGAAATACTTCTAAACCTTTGTGGAATCACTCAAAATCTTGTACAAGCTTGGAATCTTTGAATTCTTCGTGAAATTTTTGAAAAGTTTGAACCTAATCTTTTGATATATTTGGAATCTTTTGAAATTGTTCTTTATTCTTCTTGAAGTCTTTCAACATCTTAAAATCCGGTGAAATTTCAAAAGTCGAGTTGTCAGCCCCTCGTCTCAAATGTTTAGTTTTTCATGAATTAAGAAATAATACTTAGATCATTGGAATGTTTGAAAACTCTGCTACATGCTCTTCTAATCGATTGGTTTCATATTTAGGGATTTAAAAGTCACTCACAGACTCATATTTCTGTCCTATAAAGTTGGATGGTTTGCACTGCAGCAGTTGAATCGCTAAGTTGACATCGTTCCTATATTTTTCCTGTAAAAAACTCGATTGAATGAAACCTTATTTGAATAATGATGAATTCTGCGGAAAATAGTATGACTCTTACATTATCTTGGGTTAAGCGATGAATTGTGTAGTTGGCATCTGCTAATCTATGGGATAGAGTTGCTATGTCCTTTGTAAAGGCACCTTTCTCAGTCTCACATTTGTCAACGATTCTCAGAAGCTTATCCTCTAGATTCTGATTAACTTTCTGCACTCTTTTGTGAGCCTCATAGAGCCTGGAGTATTTATCTTGCCAAATTAGCATCTCGTCTTTCAAAGAAGCCAATTCACCATTTGGAAATTTATCAGCCTCGTTGAGAAACTGAGTTTCCATTGTTACAATGTGATTATCTCGTTCCATAAGACGTTGTCGTAAATTTTCTATCTCTGCATGCAGATGCATGTCACTATGTCTTCTGTCGTTCTGAATACACCGAGTGCATAAGCACCCACATTCCTGAAAAATTAAAAAGAAAGATTACCTATTTTTATCGTTAAAAGTTGAATTCTTCACAATATCGAATAATTTAGAATTCGAATAAAACAAATTCAATGATGAATTATTATAAATAATTATATTCAGGCTCTTGAAAACTTGACTTAAAGTCTATGCTTAAAACCTGCATTTGATTCCAATAAGGAAAAGACATTCTTGTGCAACGTCATTCATTTTCAAGGACTTTTTCTCATCCTAAACTTCATTTGCGAAACAGTAAATGAACGATGTTCAATAAAATGAAGCAGAAAAACTATACTAATTTGGAGATAACTCAATATGCAATCCCAGAAATGAACAAGGACGATATCCGGCTCAACAATCCAATAAAGTGAACACGGCGTTGATAAAATCTAATCTTTATTGCTTTCATGTTTATGCCTTGAAAGTTTTTTCGCAGCTCCTAGAAGTATTTCTATTTGCACAAGGTGAGCGTCACTGACGATAATTTGCTCTTTGTTTCGTAAAATATATGCAATAAATTCTCCTCGAAAATTACTACTGTACACATATCTACTGGCATATTGCAATCTCAAAGAAGCAATTTATGTTTGCCTTCAAAGCCAAACTTCATTTGAAAACTAAGACACGTGTATTTAATTGTTTGCCATACAAAGTAGCTCTTAAAAAAGGAATAAGCTTTCAAAATTGCTTTTTTAAACACGATAAGAATGTTGTGACTTTATGCAAAGTTTTATGGAATCATTGTGATCATGTCAAAATGAAGAAAGTCAAAGTGATAAGAGGTTAGAAAAATACGAAGCAATTTTTACGTACCTTGCATTTACTAGCCATAGTGAATTTTAGAAATTAATTCCCAAACATTGAAAAAATATGCTAGTTCTTTAAAGGCTGGACACATAAGCCTCATAACCCCTGTTTCAAATTAAATCGACTTGCACACCTGCACACGCTTCTTTCCACCACTGTTGTCCACTATCAAAGACAACTGGGACTTAGGAAAGCCTGGCACTATAGCACATTCTAATATCTTATCTTAATTAATTAAAATTCAGCGAATCTTTGAAACCATAAGCTATAAATTCTGAAATTCTCCACAGCAAAGTGACAAGGTGTCAGAATGTCAGACATGCAGACAAGACTCGCGATTGCAGCGCCATCTAGACATTACATTACATGCGCATGTCAGTGTCAGCTGATCGAAAGTTAACCTATAAAAAATATAAATAAATAAATAGAACGTTCCCTTTTTCTCTCCAACGAATGACATTCAGGAAATAATTCATACAAACCAAATTTTCGTATCTCTTTTTTGTATATACTTGAGATTATAAACTCAGAAAACAGTATTTTGAACATACTAGAGAATAAATATATTACCGATTGTGGGGTTATTTTTCTCAATGTTTTTTATGTTTCTTAATGTAAAGGTCAAAAACGTCAAAAATGAACTCTAAAATAGTTGGTGTTACTCTGAATTTAATGAGATGTCGAGCACAGATTACAAGAAGACAGGAGTGTTGCAAATTTTATCACCCTTGTCACGCGACAAAAAAAGCAGCTTGTTTTTCAATTGAACCAAAGCATTCGCGATATTGTAGTGATAGTTTACCCAAGTGTTGGAATTGCAAATTTCCTTACAAATCGGAGTTGTTTTGTTCGAAATGCGAATCCTTGCAGGAAATGCCGGAGGATTTGACGTATTTTGATATTATTGGAGTGAAGAAGGATTTTGATATTGATAAGGATGACCTTCAGAGGAAATATAGACAGATGCAGAATAGATTGCATCCTGATAAATTTGGCAATAGCTCCGAAGTGAGTATTTAATTCGTATGATGATGATTTAAAATAAAACATTATGAGTTTCTTCGTAATCTATTATTTTAAATCATTCTAGGATCTTATTGTTCTCCTGTGTGCCATTCTAGGTACTGAGGATTAAGTTGCTGAATAATACGTGAAATGTGCCTATGCTCATTCCTTATTACGGGAAAGTGACCCCTAGGACGGAGCAAAAAAATATCTTATTTCATTCTCAAATTCGTAGGTGATCCAAAAGTTGTATTTTGATACCTGGATCTCTCAACAGCAAGTTACAAATAAAAAAAAATGTATGTTATTTTCGCGCATTCACAATAATTATCCAAATAACAAATAATAGCAATTTTTTGTTATTTTGTAACGAAATCAATTTTTGATAGAAGAAAAAGTTTCTTGAATTGGTATTTACAATTATAATTATCCTTCGAAAATTATGCAACAATAGAAAAATTCTTATATTTCGTCAATTCCTATTAACTTCAAATAAATTATATAATATCATGATTTTCCACCATTTGAGACTGCTTTTTGTAGACTTCATAACCCGAAAAGATGCATTGTTAACGGAGAGGGTAATTCTCCGACAAGAAAGATTGATTTTTAATCATTACAGATTAATTTTATAACATAAAAGATTAATTAGAAACTCAAAAAGAATAGAAATGAAGATTCTTTAACAAAAAAGATAATTAACCAGAAGAAAGGTATTTGTCATTGGGAAAGATAAGTTTACAACCATGTAAACTGAATTTTAAACCAAAAAGTTGTATTTGCAACAAGTATTTGAACTTCCAAAAAGAATGAGGAAGTTTCAACCAGGAACGGTTGCATTCGCTAGCCAAGAAAACGAATTTTTTAGAAGACTTGAGAAGAATTTTCAAGATGAAAAGATGAATTCCCAACGGAATAGTTGAATTTCTAACCAAAGCAGATAAAACTCATTCCATAAAACATCAGTTTTCTATCTAAAAAGACTATACTTCAATAAAAAATAATTTGACTCTTCAGCTTAGAAAAAAATACTCGGTAGGGTGAAAATTCAACTACTTGGTAAATAATTCATCTGTTTTGATGTGAATTCGACTGTTTGGTTGCTAATGCAACGTCGTAGTTGAAATTTGACTATTTGGCAGAAAATGAATCTTAATTCGATAAAAAACCATCTTTCAAATTGAAAATTATTCTTCTTGGATTAAAAGTTTATCTTATATGGTATAAACGCCATCTTGGGAAAAAACGATTTTCATTGTTGAAAATTCATGCAGCTTTTTACCCCCTTCAACTTCGAAAAAATAAAAATATATCTTTTCGCTCCGCCCAAGTATCCTCCCAGAAAAATGGGTCGATTTTAAGGTATTCGTTAAAATTTTTTTTTTTGTAATTGATGCAATAGTCCTCTTACAATTTTGGATTTCTTAAAACTTTCAACATAGAATCGAGTGGGAACCTGATTCACGAAGAGAAATTTTCGAATGAAAAGTAAATAAAATTCCGAGCTGACGAGATAGCTGCCATTTTTTATGGCAAGCAATTTTATGCAAAAATTCCAGAAGAAAAAATATACTTTTTTTTGGATTTACTTCAAGTTTAATGGAGAAAATTTTATTCAAATATCATATTTGACAAGTAAATGAAAATTTTCGATTACACATACTTTGGCGTGCTATATCTTCAATGATTTTTGATAAAATCTACCGGAAATTGATGCACTTATAGTGTTAGGCTTTAATAAAAAAATGGCATCAGCTCATCTCAGAGAAAGTAATAACTTCTTCTGCTATAAACAATAATAGGCAGAATCTGGTTTTCAGCTTCTAATAATCGCAGAGACTTGGAATGAAGCTGGACGATTTTCATGAAAATTAAATTATAAAATGAATTTATTTTAATAATGTTATTACTTATGTTTAATTTATTCTTAAATTCGATTTTTTTTATTAGAATGTAATGGATCCTTATGGCTGCTACAGAGGACTGTTTTTCAAAAGCGCATGGGATCTCTACACACTAACTCAAAAATTTTCTTCGCCGAAGGCGTCATTTTATCGGTCCTGCAAGGGGCTATCTTCCTTTCTAAAGATTCGCTAGCCTGTTGCAAGCCCGACAAGTTGATGTCCGTGACTTACAAGTATAACATTATTAAAGTAAAGACATTTTATAATTTAATTTTTATGAAAATTATTCAGCTTCATTACAAGTCTCTGCGATTATTGGATGCTGAAACCAAGTCTGGGCTTATTATTTTTTGCAGCAAAAACAGTTATCTTAAAATAACTGATGCCAATTTTTGAATAAAGCTTCACACTATGGGTGAACGAATTTTCAGGGGCTTTGAATGAAATTCACCAAAGACCAGGAGCTTTGATAAGAATCACCAAAGATATAACACGCCAAAGTATGTGAATTCAAAATTTAGCACAACCTTCTTAAATATAAACATTTAAGTGAAATATTCTCCAGGAAAGTTGCACCAGGCCCGAAAATAATTTAGCTTTTATCTCCAATTTGTACAAGCTCATCAGAGAAGGTATTAGGTTTGTGTTCACCCCCCCCCCCCCTGAACCCAAAAGAAAGGTTTATACGAATGAGTGTCTAGATGTATACACGATAAATTTTGAAGAAGAAAAATATATTGAATTAGCCTTTGGTAGACTCCGTAAGTGTCAAAAACTAAAGATCAATTCCGTTAGCCAGCTGTTTCTGAAGAAGTTCCAAATAGAGCATTTTGAAAATTTTTGAGATCATTGTTTCCAAGACTCAAAAGTTAGAAGTACGACATCCTGTAGTACTTAACAAGTGGAACCATTTATCCGCGACGTTTCTTTTCTTCAAAATTCCAAAATACAAACTAAAACGTGAATTTTCAAATGCACGATATGAATAAGTTAGGAAAAAAATGTTTCTTTTTGGGAGCCCTACAAGATAATCATAACAACTTTTTGAATTTCTTTAAAAAGTCGTAAATTTTAATTTTGGTCGCACAAGAAATAATCAAAAATAAAAACATTTCATTCTTTGGTCAAACTATGCAAGGTACGGGAAACTGAATTGTAAAACCATAAAAGATCTACAAATTCGGCATAAATTCCTTCATGATAAGACAAGTAGTTTTTGTTTTGTTTAAAACGCCTTCATTTGAGTTTTCAAGTAATTTATAGTTAAATTTAAATTAATTTACATTATTTGTATAGGGTTAGGTTGTGAAGCAGCTGTAAGCTGTACCTCGCCCTTTAAGTTGTTTTTTGGACAAACTTGATATATTTTGTACATCTTATTTCTTGGTTGGCACCCTAATAAAGATTTACTATTATTATAATTCATGGAAAACTATATTCAAGATAAACAAACTGAATTTTTGGACAAAAGACACAAGCTGAGGAAAAAACAAATAGACGAACATTCTTCACCAGAAAAACATCTACAAATGTGTTATCAATCGTTATTTAACAGGATACGTAGTTTTCATTTCAATAAGGAAAAATAATTTAAAAATTTAATTAGGAAATTTTTGAGGAAATGACAAAGGCTGAGACAGAAAACTGATAGAAAAAAGTTGTTATTTCGAGGAAAAACCTTGAATTGGTTATTAATCATTCTTTGATAAAACGCGTTGTTTCTGTTTTAATCGCAAAAAATAAAAAAAAATAGAAAATAAAACAATCATCCGGAAAAAACGTCACAACCTATGGAAAAGATAAAACAACAAGAGTTCTGTATCCAAAAATGAGTTACAAATTTGTTATCATTAATTTTTTTATGGGACGCGGAGTTTTTGTTTCAATCTTTATAATAATAATAATATTAAAAAAAGGCTAACTTTTTTTCTAAAGAAAATAAGGTACGACGTAAATAAAGTAAAATAATATACATTTTATGCATTAGATTTAACAATAATATAGAAAACTTCGCGTTTCAGACGAATTTTGATCGAGTGTGCAGCACGAAACTGCTTTTGTATCCGCCTCTGAATTTTGTTTACTCTTTTATCCACTTTTTTGTCAAAACTGATTACTTTCATAGAAAAATTGTATCTCAGGAAAAAGATGCTCCTTTGGGAGTAGTTCAACTTTTGTTGAAAGTATTTTGTTTTTGAATCAATATTTCAGCCAAAATTAGCACAAATCTCTTTATACTAATTTTTTCAACTTAATTGTTAATCCAGCACTGTAAGAGGACTATTGTATTATTTTTAAGAAAAATTGAGAAGCGAATATTTTGAAACCGACCCTTTTTTCGGAGGAGCCACCCTGCTTTTTCGTAATTAGCACATTTTACGTAATATTGAAGAACCTAGAATGAGCAGATTTGTATGTAAGAATGTGTGTCAATCAGAGATTGTTTGGATTTATTTTATCTGAATGTTGAGTAAGTTAAAATATAATTTGTAGCATGAAAAGCAGATATCAGAGAAATTGTCTTCATTGATAAACAAGGCATACAACACGTTACTAAATCCACTACACAGAGGAATGTATCTTCTGGAATTAAACAGTGTGACACTGCCTGAGGGTACAATAAACGTGGATCCCGAATTTTTAATGGATATTATGGAAAAGAATGAGGATGTGGAAAAAGCTTCGAAGGATGCAGAAACAGCAATTCGATTAATTAGGGAAAATAGAGAGAGTATTGCTGATTTGACAAAGTAATTATTATTTTTTCTACTTGCAGGTTTCGAAATAACCTCAAAATTGATCAAAATTCGCATTTTGTTAAAGAAAAGTAGCCCATACTACAGAAGTTGGTTTCATGCAAAAAAGATGGGAAAGTAGAATAGTTCGAAGCTTGTACTCTAATAAGCTTTATAATTAATAATTATAAGATCATTAATACAATATTTGCTTCTTCCAGAAAAGTTTCTGAAGCCTTCAAAAATGAGGATATTGAAACGGCAAAGCAATTGTTAATAAAGATGAGATATTACACTAGTATAGAAAGTAGACTAAAGAAGATAAAACAAGATCTAGGGATTGTAGAATAATAGTGGAATGTGTCTGCTCTCAAAATAAGTGTAAATAATTCAAAATCTGTAAACAGACATGTTGGAGTTTAAGTGAAATATTACGGATGTCGGAGGGAAATCTTGCCACTGAGACTACCATATTTTTCGAAAGGAACGAGAATATTGAATAAATAAGTCACCGAGTAGGTATAAAAAGTGTATTTTACGAAGCCTGATTGTCTAGTTTCCATTGCTCGATCCACGTACATATCCTGTTTATATTTTCTTCCATTTGCTCTGGAGTATTACTGTACAATTCGTGAACTATTTCTTCTTTGTAGGAATCCTTGGCTTCGTCGAGTATTGTTTGAAATATTTCACAGTCAATATTGTCCTCCAATTTCTTCCCACTGTAGCCTCGAGCCTTTAATCGGTCATAAAGAATTGTATTGTCGGTTCTCAAAACGAAAACTATGTCGAACCATCGCTCAGGAAAAAATTCGGCTCCGTGGTAATCTACAATTTTTCCTCCTTCGCTCATTGGCTTTTCCATCAAATCGAGTAACTTAAAGAAGAGAAAACTCAATTACTCTTTGAATTTTTCGACAAAGTTTGCATAAAGAAAAGGAGTAACCAGCGTGACTCAATTCCCTGAATTTTCCTAAATAATTTGAAAGCTCTATTCATTTTTGAAAAGCTAAAGTTGAAGCAGTTCTAAAGTGTAAATTCAACATTTCAAAACATGGGACTTATTTGCATCAGAGAAAAAAATTAATAAAGCTTTTAAAAAGAGTTGGAAAGGAGCATCATGACTGGTGAATTCTTTGACCATTCAAAGCACTCTGAGAAAATTAAAAT